>JAOTAZ010000001.1:9702265-9715287 GCA_025629785.1 Erythroxylum oxycarpum | reverse complement strand
TGATAATAAACTGTTATAAATAAAGACTCGTTTACAAAATAAAAATATTTATATACTTTTTGTAATAAAATAATACTTACATATTATATCAATTTAAGTATTATATAAAACTTTTTTTTTTTTTAGGGGAAGTATTATATAAAACTTGATTAGAAGAAAAAACAGTGCAAAATACGAAGCTCAAGTCTAATTACAAATATGAATGGTGGAACTTCCCACAGACTCTGTTTCCTGTCCTTCCCCAGAAGCGAAGCAGAAGGTTAAAAACGGAAAAAAGAAGACGTCTTCCTTCCGCCTTCAAGAGTTCAAGGGCACTTCATTGTTGTCTTTTCTTTTGTTATTAAATGAAAACATACTAAAACTCAGTGTACTGACAAGTAGATCGGCTCCAGTGGAGAACAGGACAAAACCACAAACATTAGTTTTGTAAGTTAAAACTAAGTTTTTACAAAGAACAGAACAGCTGCAAAGATTTGGAACATTTATCTACTGTCTTCTATCTTCCCCAGAACCGCCAAAAGACCATGACAGAGAGTGATAAATGGAAGCATACGGCTCTCTTAGTCATTGACATGCAGGTCGCTTTCTATCATGTGTATGTTTATGGTTTTGCATATTTGGGATTTTCATGCTTTCTGGTTCTGTGAATTGTAGAATGATTTTATACTTAACGAGGGAATAAGGGTCGATGGAGGCAAAGCCATTGTCCCAAATGTGATCAAGGCTGTTGAGACTGCCAGGAAGCGTGGGGTTCTTGTTGTCTGGGTATTATCTACTGGTTATCCGTCTTTAGTTTGTGTTTTATGTTTTCTGTTCTAAATTTTGACATTCGTACTTCAATTATTTTGTTGTTTCTTGAAATTTCTATTTATTTTGCTGGAAAGTTATTACTTTAGGAATTTCCAATGGAAAGATTAAAGGATTGGCTTATAACAAAGAAGTTGAATCCGTGAGATGAGGGTATATGGAGATCTTGAGGAGGCTCTTTTGAATTGGATTAGTTGGCAAAACTACAGGCAAAAGAGAAAGGTCTTTGCTTTTAAGAAAACAAAGATAACAATCAATATTTCTACAATGTTTAGCTAAGACTTCGTTTTCTACTTTGTCTTGTAACTTTTCACAACAGATCGGTATACAAAACTTTAATCTGTTGAAACGAGCTGGAGCCAAAAATTCATAGCAACAGGAATTCACATGTTTTCAGGTTGTTCGTGAACATGATCCACTTGGGAGAGATGTTGAACTTTTTCGTAGGCGTTTCTATTCTGCAGGAAAAGCGGGTCCTGTCTCAAAGGGAAGCGTTGGGGCACAACTGGTTGATGACCTTGTTATCAAGGAAGGAGATTATAAGGTGGTGAAGACACGCTTCAGTGCATTTTTTGCTACTCATCTTCACTCTTTCCTTCAGACCGAGGGAATTAAGAGCTTGGTAATCGTTGGTAAATGCTTTTATGACTTGTGAACCTTCTTTTGTAGAATAATTATGAGGCATAGTTGATGTTCAGCAATCGTTAACAGTTTTTGGTCCTTTTGTATTTAGGTGTTCAAACTCCAAATTGCATAAGACAGACTGTCTTTGATGCAGTAGCACTGGATTATCCATCTGTTACTGTTGTTGTTGATGCCACAGCTGCTGCTACACCTGAAATACATTTAGGTATAAATTGTTTCTTTGCTTTAGACAATCAAATTGTTTTTTTTTTCTTTATATTTGTGGTTTTGTTCCATGATTTGAGATTTTAACATGCACTATTGGATCATGCAGTGGCTCTTTTCATAAGAAGCTGACCTTGGCTTTACAAGGAGAGTTTTTTGCATGCACTTTCATGACTCTTTTCGTAGGTTATATTAAGACATTTAACTAAGTGAGATAATAAAAAGGGATACCAAGAGGACGTGATGGGTTTTTTATTTTTAATCCACACAGTACGGCGTTTCAGTTAGTTACACATCTTTGCACCACAGAAGTGTTCGGAACAGACAATAAGCTGAAAACCAGAGCTATTCCGGAAGTCAATCCTGGAATGCTGCATAACTGTGATAGCTACTGTGATTCTTGCAGTTTTAATCGATAAGTAGACGTGTGGGGCAAAGTTTGAGTTGTAAGTAGCTAGAGGTAGTGAGATGGGAACAAGGGGTTGTCAAGCCTTAGTTGTATACGGGCACCCTTATACCAGCAATGGCATAAAGTCAAGAAGATTGAATAGATTAAGCACTACAGACAAGTTTCCAACTGAGATTAAGCTTGAAATCACTGGATCTGAGTGCCAACAAATTTTATGTAGGAATTAAGGGCTACACTTGATTTTATTAACAGATTTCTGATCTCTCATATCATTAAACAAAATGAAACTTTATGAGCTGGGTTTCACTCTTTACAAGCTTGCTTGGGCTGGGAAGGTTTAGTAAATCATTAAGTACTCTCATCTCTTTGATTTCTTTATGCTTCTTCTGCTACTAGCGAGAGGTAGACACGAACTTGAAACAGTTATTAAGTTCTTTTTGTTATCTATCCTCTTTTTCCTACCATGTTTTGTAATTTTAAGGTGGAATCAATTTCTAACTTGGATCGCATTTTGTGTGTGAACCAGCCAATATTTTTGACATGAAAAATATCGGGGTCGCAACTCCAAAATTACAGGAATGGTGTGAAGATGAAGCATAATCTGGAGGTTGAAATAGGCTTCGCTCTTGGTGAAGGTCCTTCATTCTGATACATATTCTTATGATGCAGCAGCTACATGCTATGGATGCATCTGTATGTCTATCACGACAAAGTCCCAACTACTGCTTTATAGCAGTAGCTTTACGTGATTAACTACTAGCTTATTGCGTTCTAATCAAGATACATAAAATGATTGCTGTTTAATAATCCTTATGATACTGCTTAATAAGATGGCAATCCGAAGTTGAGTTTATTATCCTGTTTACAGATGCTGATCAATAAAACTACCTGGGCATAGCTGGGTAAACTTGCAGTTGCCACCAGTACATTACCAATATGCTTATGTTTGAAGACGGTGAAATATGTAAGTCTCGCTAGGAAAATTGGTTTGTGGTCCGTTGTTAATGAAATATATAACAACCGGAAAAAGAGGACAGATGACAGATAATAGATGTAAACATGGTCGCTTGATGCAAAACTTGGGCACTGTTCTAGTCTGGCCTTTTTTTTCCACCTCTGTTCAACCAGAAGAGCCAGTAAAAACTTGAAAGAAACTTCCTTTGTAACCGTATTCCAATGCAGAGTTCTTACTCTTGCAACTTGGCATTTCTCATCAAAGAGAAAAAAGGGAAACAAAGAAAAAAGAAAGAAAGAACTTGTCACCATCGTAAGCCAATAAAAATGAGTTTTTTTTTTTTCATGCAAGATTAATGATTAAGGAAGAAGGAAGTGGGAGAAACCTTCCTTTATCACTGAGAGTCGCTCACACGTTCATGTGCTTAAGGTCAAATCTTAGCGAAAGCTCCCACTTCCCTGGGGAGGAAAGAGGTCTTGGTTAAGACTACACTAATGGTGAATTAGTAATGCTTAACTCTTCTGCAGAACGAAAGCTTCAAAACTTTTTTTTTCTATTTTTTGATGTTAGAAAGAAAATGGAACTTAACGAGTTAGATTCATATTTCTAGATGTTTAGGATAGGAACGGCATAATTTTGACAGTAAGACAACTTCGAATAAGACCTGCAGAACGACAAAACAAGGACCCAAAAGAACATTTAACTCATTATCAACAATGTCCTTGGTATACGATTATAGATTAAATAACTATAATAAAGAAAACTAGTGCATGTGACCTGCTATCATACAAAGTGTCTGAAAAGTACTAAAACGAATATACAAAGAGGCAATTTACTAGAGAGATTGGTTGAATTATACAATCAATGCATTTTTATTTTCCTTTGAAGGGACAAACTAATGAAGACCACCAGCAGAATGGAATTGTCATCTAGCTAAGCACAAAATTTGCAGGCTGGAATATTCTTAAGCTTTGTATTTTTTCTCTTTCACATTTGCTATATATGATGTTAGTTTTTTTATTAAGAAAGTCCCTTCTAATTAGTACGTGCTGTCCTTGTTATACATTTTCTAAAACTGAACCAGTGGTATATCATGAATCATCAATGATGTTATCTTTGCTTACTGTTCCCTTGCCTCTATGTATTTATACCACATACCTTGACCTTCAAACCTGAAAATCAACTTGGAACAAAGAAGAAAAATTTATGAACGTGTAAATCAATGGCTCCAATAGCTGTAGGTGACACAATTCCTGATGGCAGTCTTGCATATGTTGATGACAGTAACGGTGTGCAAACCGTATCAGTGCACTCTCTTGCAGCCGGTAAAAAGGTTATCCTAGTGGCAGTTCCTGGTGCTTTTACCCCTGGTTGCAGGTTCAAACTAATTTTCTTATCTTTTGCTTCCTCTATATTGATATGTGGACCAAGCCATCCTAGCAAAATGAGAAAAACCAACAAATTTCCAGATTCTTCTTCTTTTCCTCATCAGATTCATGTAATTTTAAGGTATAAACATATAATCAGCACTCTGCAGCTTGCGTTTCTAAATTCAACGAATTTTTGATCTGCTGTTCTACATCCAGTTGTGGTTGTACACTTTTTATGAATAAAGGGTAAGCAGACAAACAGAGAAAGCTGCCCGTCCATGGACTGTTTCTTGAAAAATTTTCTAGCATGATTCTTTCAACATCAGAAGCTCTGTTCATTAGGACCCCTTCTAATGAGGTTCTTTTCAAGTCATGATTATAACGTTCCCTTCAGAACAGCATCACTCGTGGTACTTTCTTGGTGAAAACATTTCCCTAATTGCAGTTAATGCATACATATCGACTCCAATTTTCAATACGTATATTTTACAGTTGTGACTGGATGTTAGGGCATGCAGTTTTCACTTTTAAATTCCTGAATCAAAAAAATAGTTTGAAGTGTCTTTAGGAATAGTTGAAACTCTTGAAAATTATTCGCTTCTAAAACATAATGCTTTTGACAGCTTGAAACACGTACCTGGATTCATTGAGAAGGCAGCTGAGCTTAAGTCGAAAGGGATTGAAGAAATTTTGCTGCTAAGCGGTAAAAGATTAAAACTTTTGATACACTGTTCCTCCTTGTTTAAAGGATGAAATTTTGTTCCCATATTCGTTTTTTTCTCACCGTTTTCGTGAGATCTCTGTTGCAGTAAATGACCCTTATGTGATGAAGGGTTGGGAAAAGACATACCCTGAAAACAAGCATATCAAGTTCTTGTCTGACATGGCTGCAGCCTACACACTTGCTCTGGGACTTGAATTTGATCTTTCTGATAAAGGACTCGGGTTTCGTGCCCGAAGATTTGCCCTTATGATCGATGATCTCAAGGTGAAGATTGCTAATATTGAATCCACAGGGGAGATTAGTGTCTCTACTGCTGAAGAACTTCTCAAGGCTCTTTGATTATCTTAAAACTTCTGGCTCTGTGTCTCCAGAAACTCCTGGTTTGTGCATGTAAAAGCATAACCAATGGCTATTACGCCTTGCATTAATGTTGCAAGGACTGTTTTACGAATGAAGCAAACAATAATTTCCTTTCACATCTTTATTTAATGCGAATTCTAAACAAGTAAAATGTTGTATGTGCTTGTAAAATAAGAAGTTAAAAAGTCTTGATCTGTTGAAAGATTGCATTACGTGTATAAGTATTTAAGATGTTATCCTATCCAAATTCTGTTAAGTGGCAGGTGCATGAGCTAATGATTTCTGAATTTATTTGTGCTTGTCAAATAGGAACAGGAAGAGTAAGCATAACAGCCCGAAAACAGAGTAAGCCCTTCCACTAAATCAACTCGATGTAAGATATGGCGGACAATTAGAGGCACATATTTTTTTAACAGCTCTTTTTTATCCGTCTGTTTCAGTCTCTATTGGTAAAAACAAGTATAAGATCAAAGTCTGCTTTTATTGTGAGAGGCCATCCATTGCTTACCAAGAGCAATAACTTGTCCACCACCTTTCTTCCTAACCTCTATCAGTACTGATGTTATTGTTTCCTTCTCCCCCACAACCTTTGCCTCTATTTCTACTTCCTCCTGACAATATATATATATATATATACACACACACCAAAATTCAGCACACATTAGGAAAAAAAAAAGAAAGCTTATAAAAGGGAATGGTAAATTACTGGTCTCTTCTATCTTGACAATAACCTTAACAGATGTTAAGAAAATCCATAGTTAGAAAGGGTATCCTTATGTAGGATATGAATGGCGGCATTTTAGGAATATGGTGCAAAGCATGAAATCTGATACATCTCAACATTATAAATGCTTAGCTTTTTTCTTTTCTATGCCTTTCCTTAATTAATTCTTTTGGTTGGAGATAACGGATGAGAAGCATTTCCTCACAAACTTTACGTCTCCTACCACAATACAAATTGATCCAAATTTCCTCAAATGCTCTTGACTATATTCTATCTTTTAAAAAATTGTTTTCCTTTAACAAACAACTTATTTTCCTGAATCAAATTTCTGAAACAAAGCCCATGAAAATAGCAGATTTTTGAATATCAGTTGGAACCTGATGAAGTGGACACTGTTGGTTACAATCAAAAGTTTCTCTGAGGACTCATAGCATATCATATCAACAAAAACGGATTAAGGATAGCATAAGATAATTGAGAAAACAAACCTGCCGCTTAGCAGCGGAGAAAATTGAAATGTTGAAGTCAACGGAAACTCTAACCTCGCCGGCCAAGGAATAAACTGCTGCCGCCCCCACGTCGTCGATCAAAGTAGCCATGGCTCCTACATACCAATTCCCATCTGCATCCTGTGTACATGTACAAACATAATGTTAATCCCACTAGCTATAACATCTACATGATGATGTTAGTTTATGTTGTCTTATTAACTCATCAAAATGAAGAGCTAAGTCGAGGGAACAATGAGATGGCGATTTACTTAACTGATATATTATCTGAAATGATGAAATTGCAGCGTATAAAACCCTCTTGGGACTCCACCACTTGTAGCCCTTGTGTGCTTAAGGCTTCTAATTCATGACTGCTTGTTGATAAACTCCGAAGCCAATTACTAGACCTCTCCACCTTTGGGTCTCCCATCAAAAATTGTGTGTGTTGTTCTAATCTTTTCTTTAGTTGTTAGTATAGAGAGAAGGATCTGATAAGATTTGTTTAATTCTTAGCGGACTATCTAATCTGCTTTACCCAAATTACCTTTTAATATTGTTTCAAGTAGTGGACTGGTTTTCATGTCTGTTTCTGCATCAGCGGGTGAAAAGAGAAGGGCTTTTGTTTGAACTTTGAATCTTGTTTAATAATACAAACGATTTCAGGAACTGATCTTACAGTTCAAAACGAAGAAAAGAACATATTTTTACAACTACGCCCAGTGAATTCTGATGCAACCTGACGAAAACGAGAACTTGTCATGAAGGAGTCAACGAATATATACAAGAGTTAAAACTTGGAAGTTTCACTTTTTTTTTGTAATGGGAAAGAAAACGAAATTACACAACTGTCCTAACTATCGCAGTGTCTGCGGTACAAAAATTCGTGTTGATTACGGCAAATGTAGGCCCAGACTGATATCGGAGGCTCTTGGAGAAAGTGGAGGCTCGGGTGGCTAATGCCGCAAGGAAGGCCAGGCTATCTGCACTCTGGTTGCCTTCTCGAAATACGTGTTAGAGCTGCACTTCTCATTATTGTCGCAATAGCTCTTGGATACCTGCCACCAAACAGTACTGATCAGTCCCTGGAAAATTAGAAGAAGAAAGAATATTGATCACCTCAAGGGTATCGACTTCTAGGATGAGCCGTTGATACCCGAGGTCTCAAGCCAACTAGAGGCCTGATTAAACTCCCCAGAGTTCTGCCTCAATAGGCATACCCCATCCCATCCGATGGATAAATCCGCCACACCATTGGGCTTGGCAGTCCCTTAGCAACCTACCCGCCATAGCAACTTGGTGATCATACTTAACAGCTCCATCAGTATTAAGCTTGACCCAACCTTCTAGTGGTTTGGTCCATCCGACAGAGTGCCCCACACCTAACTTTGGGTCTCCAAACACCCTCAATTCCACTGTTCTTGCCCTTGGGATCCAACTAACGTATTCCGTAACTACACGGTGGCCTTCGACAGGCCACTGGAAATCTTCTTAAAAAATGCTACGATTCCACCATTTTCACATGAACTAGTAGGCCACTCCGTAAGTAGTAGACCATGGGGACTAGTGTACTTGGGTATGGGTCTTAAGGTTCGCAATCACCTATGTCTCCACATCTGGAAGAAATCTGAGGTAATCACTTGGGGGGAAATAAAACCCAAAAGTATTTAACCTGCGAACAATCTCGAAAAGCATGTAAGATGGTCTCATCATGACCACAAAAAGGACACGTGTTGTCCAGGGTGAGGTGACGAGTTACACGCTGGTGGTTGGTCATAAGCTTTTGCTTAAAGAGTAACCAAAGGAAAGCTCGAATTCGTTGGGATCTAGCCCATTTCCAGATTAAATCCCATTGTCAGGTCTCCTCAGGCGAGGAATTGCCTGCTATAATAGCATAGGCGGAGACCGTCGTGAAACGCCCTTAGTTGTTTTCTAATAACAAAAAGTAGTCTTTTCCTAGGTATCATCACTTAATAATACTTGGGAAAATGAGACTCCAGAAGAGAAAGGTCTTGTCTTGAATATGAAGCAGTACAGTTTTGTTCTGAGTTCTAACACAAACACAATCCATGCTCCAAAACAAGCTAAGAAAAAGAAAAAGAGAGAAGGAATTCAAATAGTGTGCAGCATCTATAACAAATTCAATTGTTTGCTTAATTTCCGTAGGTATAAGCATAACTACACGATTCTATGCATGTGGTACAAACATTTAAAAGATAAGTTCGATCACCAACAAAGTCAAGTAAGAAGGAATAAAGTGATGAAATGATTACCTACAATATGAAGAAAATCAAATTATATTTGTTTCTCATCTCGGTTCTAATACCAGGCAAGCATTAGAAGGAAGTGGATTAAGTGACTGTTTGGATGGATTTTTGAGAGGTTAATAAGCATTTTTTTTCACCACTTTTTTAAAAAGTACTTCTTTAATAGATATGATTTTTTTTGGCAACTAAAATACAACTTTTTAAGAAGCTCAAATTTGGAGCTTCTAAAAAAAAATCTCTCAAATGACTTTTTCAGGTAGATTTTTCAAAGCAATTAATAAGCTTATTTTTTAGTTCCTTTTTCCTTTATGTTTTACACATAATTCCCACAATACCTATAAACCTATCTTCACGTTTATCTTACAAACTCATCTTCTCTATATATTTATATGTTTTCATATTTATTTTTGACATTAGTTTAATTATATGTTTTAATATTTATTTTTGTATTCATTTTTCAATTTCTCTCGAGTGTTAAGAACAAAATCTAGTCACGACTACTATTGGAGAGCACAGTGACTTGATGTGACAAATAAACATGAGTCTAGCAATTAAACTCATGGGGATGAGGAAGAAAAGTCACGGGTTGTGACAGATGAAGATAAAAATGTTGGAGAACACACTTAATCAAACCGTCCCATATTTTCACTAGATCTCTATCAATTGACTTCAGATTGCTATGATTTTTGGTGGAGAGGTAGAGCAATGTGTTACGAGTCCAATGGTTCAAGTCTCACGTCATTAGGAGGTCGGACGAAGGAGATATAGCCAAAAAATTGAAGGATTTTCGTAAGTCTCCAACCTTAGAAATCGCGATCGTGCACTATTGATTTTGCAAAGTCGCAATCTTTTGCGATCGTTTGTGATCATCTGTGATCGTCTGCACTCACGATCGTTTGCGATCGTCTTTTGAACTCACGATCATCTGCGATTTTCCCAGTTGCACACCCTCTTTTCAAATCTCTATAACTTTCAATCCAGAACTTCAAAATTTTCAAACTTTATATCAATAGAATGCTAAAAGAAAGATCTAAAACTATTTTGCAACTCTAAATTCATCCTTTTGTTCATCTCTAAAAACACTCACATATTTACATATATACATACGTTCTCAATGAAGAGAACCAGAGCCTTCATTTATGTTTTCTTCAAAATGTTTTTGCACCTAGTTATACTTATTTTCCACTACAATCATTAAGTTTCGTCTACTTTTCCATTTCATCTTAACTCATCTCTATATCACAATTTTATCTTTTAACATATTAATCATCGAATATGCAAACACAACATATACAACATACCTAAAATTTCCTCACTCATTTTTTAGCAAATATGTATATCATTATTTCCTAACCCTTTAATAGTGAGTTAACGTGATGCATGCTTCATCTTATATAGAAATAAGGAACCATAACAAGCTTAATTGTTTAAAGCTCTAACATCTTCAAAATCGCCAAAAATCCTAACTCTCATGCATCCACATACACCGTTGTAGAGGTTAACAATTTCAGTTTTTCTTGAGGCAAAAGAAAGAAAACCGAAGTTGGGAGTAGGAAAAAGTAGAAGAAAACAAAATTTAACTCTGATAGAGATTTGATGAAAAACTTTGCGTAAATGAAGAAATGTGAAGAAAACAAAGCTATAAAGAAGATAAAGACAATAGTACTGTACTTGATCTTTCAAAGCTAAGAAAAACGTAACTTTAGATTTAGACACTTGTCCAATTTCTATAGTCCTTAACTAGTTTCCCAACTAACTAGTTCTTATTGAATTAGTCTCATAAGCCCCATCTTTTTATTCCAATTGTCTCTAGATTCTCAATATCATTTGTCAAAAATCCCAAAGTCACCCATACAATTTTCCACTATCATTTGACTCTCATTTCTATTTCCATTCATCAATTTACTTGCCAATTGACATTTTCCCTAATCCAATAATATTCAACAAATTCTAAAATTCTCCTAAAATTTCTAAATCAATACACATATTCTCCACATTGACTTTCAATTCAATTAACTCTCAGTTTTCACATAATCACATTTATAATCAATTATATCTGGAATATATCAATGGATGCATGTACAATTATTTTCATGTGCAAAAATAAAAAATTCACATGAGTGAATGTTAACCTTATGCATTAGCATGAGATGCATTTTTCTAAATCTCTCATTGATCTTGTCATATATCATATTTTAGGGTTCTAACCCTTAGTATGGGAACGAGATGTTACAACCACACATTCGCATTGGGTCTAGAAACAGCTTCTGTAATAGTAACTGGATCCGTAACATATCTAATATCATAGTCCTGAACACCTGATAGACTATGAAATTAGATAAGAAAACAAGTCGTCTCACTCTGGTGGATTTACGTAACTACATTGGATCTTGTACCCCTAGGAACCACTATGAGTACAGGTATGGGTTCCTATTGCAAGAACACCTAACTACAATGGGAATAATCATCAACAAATATCAGAATACATTTAGAATTGCACAATGCAACTGTATAAGTTCTACCGATATCTTTATGTATCAAACTCAACAGGCCAAAAGCTTAAGATGACTTCAATATCCTTATTAGTTAACTTACCTTTACAACAGTCAACATATGTTCCCAGATCATCAAAATATAAAATTAAGAAATGCTTTCCTTGATCAATCTCTCAACCCTAGCTCTCGAAATGTAGCCTAAACTTTTATGTCACACTATGTATGACTTCTCATTCACCAGGGTCTTTCATATCATAACTTGTTTACTAAGATACGAAGAAGCATATATATAATGTGGGATAAGACACATTCTGTACAAACCATATGATAAGAAAGTTGTACCATTATGTTTTTGCATTAAACAATTGTACAACAAAAGCATTAAATACAAAATGTCAACCTTTTTTGTCCAAAATTGATCAAAAGATCACATATAAAATGTATCGTGTAAAAATTGAAATAAACCTTACAACAAGGCTCTGTATATACATTCCCCATAGATATTACTTCAACTTCTTCATTGTTGTAAATCATATGTTCATCCTTCTCTTTATTTGGCTTTATCCTTGATATGAACCACTGCATCGTAGAAGTG
Source organism: Erythroxylum oxycarpum (assembly GCA_025629785.1). NCBI lineage: Eukaryota > Viridiplantae > Streptophyta > Magnoliopsida > Malpighiales > Erythroxylaceae > Erythroxylum > Erythroxylum oxycarpum. Next base: position 9,703,244 of record JAOTAZ010000001.1, on the reverse strand, counting down.
TCTTGATCAAATGCTCTACTATATAGCCACCAAATACTTAATATGACTATCGCAAATTAGATCCATAAATTAATAAGCTGAGTTACCTGATGGTCTCAGTCTTTCCTTCTAAGCCTTATACCACTGATTTCTTTATGTCATGCGGACCTTTACCAGCACTGGTTTGACCAATATCAAAATATGGAAAAGATTGAGCTTTCTACCTTTGAACATAGCAGGCTTCATCTTTGCCTTCCCTTTAGTTGCTTCGAGGGCTGTAGGAGTAATAAACTTGAGTTTCTCTTCTTTAGTAACGCAATGGGCAATCAAAGCATTGAAGTCTCATTCCCTATCCAGTGAATAACATGTCATCACTAGATTACTGAACTTTGGACGGAGTGTGTTTAGAGTCTAGTGAACAATAAAGACATCAGGATGAGGAATGTTTAATATCTTCAGTCTACTGTTAAGATGAATCATTCTTGATATGTACTACATTACTCCCCTTTTTTCCCGTATATCTCATAGAGAATAATTTTTACATCAAGGCACTTATCTTAACATTAGAAGAGACTGTGTACCTTTAGGAGATATTACCAAGAAACTTCTTCGCTATGTTTGTGTTTGAAAGTCCACTTAGCAGATGGTCAGGTATGGATCTTTTAATTGTCATAAGACTCAATCTACTAGACCGATCCCAGGCTTTATAGGCTGCTTTATGAACTCTCGAGCTCATGGATGTAGGTGGAGATGGCCTATTTGTAACATCCCGGTTTCAGCGGGAAGGGTAAAATAGTAAATGTGGACGTTCAGTGAGAGCGTAGTAATGCAATTTCATGTCCATGCATATATTGACATGCTTATATTGTGAAAAATGAATTTATTGTACATGAAAATTTTGTACATGCATTCATTGACATTCCCGGTATATTTGGTCCTACTTGTGAGTGAATGTTTTGAGAATTGTGGGTTATTGATTGTGAAAATTTATTTGGAGAGT
>JAOTAZ010000001.1:9681400-9692479 GCA_025629785.1 Erythroxylum oxycarpum | reverse complement strand
TGAGGACTGGACGTAGCCCACGGTTTGGGGTGAACCAGGATAAATCTCTGTGTCAACATTTCTCAAACTCTACTTTATCTTATTGTGTTCAAAATTATTTTTAAGGGAACTAACTCAAAAAGATTACACAATTCAACCCCCCCTTCTTGTGTATTGTGATTGCTTTATTAATTTGTGATTCACTTCAATATACCGTCCAGGGAAGTTGAATTCTGTGGATGACACCTTATCACGAGCTCCAATAGGTTGTTTCCTTGCCTTAACAGTTCAAAAATTCAATCAGTTGGAAGAATTTCGGTCTTTAAATGCTTCAAATCTCGAACTGATAGAATTATAAGCCAAGGTGGCTGCTAAGGATCCTCAATACTGGGACTATTTTGTTTATGAAGGCTTGCTCTTTTATTGAAATCGATTGGTGGCACCAAATTTGCCAGATTTATGCCACTCAATACTTACTAATTTTCATTGTTCAGTGGTGGGAGGCCATGTGGGAATTACTCGAACCCTTCATCGAGTAGCAGCAAATTTCTATTGGTCTTCTTTGCGCAGGTAAGTGTAGCAGTTTGTGCGAGAATGTATTGTTTGTCAAACCATGAAATCATCTCAATTGTCACCTTCGGGTCTTCTACAACCAATACCATTGCCAACTCAAGTGTTTGAAGAAATTAGTATGGATTTTATTACGGGATGCTGCCTTCTAATGGTAAAACAACCATATTTGTTGTGATTGATCGTTTATCCAAATTTGCTCATTTATTTGCATTGCCTAGTAATTTCACTAGTGTTAAGCTGGCTGATGTGTTTTTGAATGGGATAATTAAGTTGCATGGAATTCCTACAAAAATCATTAGCGATCGTGATTCGTTGTTTTTTAGTATTTTTTGGAATGAATTGACCAAGTTGCAGGGGACTTCCAGAGCTCTAAGTTCAGCCCATCATCCTGAAACGTATGGGCGAACTGAGGCCGTTAACAAAGTTTTAAAGATGTACTTGAGGTGCTTTGTAGCCGAGACTCCACACACTTGGGTTAAGCTACTACCGTGGGCTGAGTATTGGTATAATACCGCCCATCATAGCTCAGCGGGGATGACACCTTTTCGAGCATTATATGGTTGTGATCCTCCAACTTTGATCCGCTATGTTCCCGGAACAGTTAAGCTCTCAGCCTTGGACCATGACTTATCTCAATGTGATTTGATTCTTCAACAACTTAAGGCTAATTTGCTAAGACACAAACAAGAATGAAGAACCAAGTTGACAAAAATAGAAGAGACATTTCATATGAGGTTGGGGATTGGTTATTTGTTAAACTTCAACCTTATCGCCAGATGTCATTCTGTCTTCATTGGAATCAGAAACTTAGTCAAAGATACTTCGACCCTTTTAGAGTTTTGAAGCGAATTGGGTCAGTTGCATACAAGTTGGATCTGCCTGAGTCATCCCACATTCATCATGTGTTCCACGTTTTAATGTTGAAGAAATGTGTTGGAAATCCAGCAAGCCAGAGCATTCCATTGCCGATTATTGTACCTGAATTAGTCTCTGTTTGAACTCCGTCTCACATCATGGCTACACAAGAGATTTTGAAAGTTGGAGTTATGGAACCTCAAGTACTTGTGCAATGGGAAGGAATGGGAACTACAGAGGCAACTTGGGTGCCAACTGCTGATTTTCGAGCTACTTATTCATCATGGAACCTTGAGGACAAGGTTCGTTTTGCAGATGGGAGCATTGTCACGATCCAAGAATCATCCGATGTGGCAAATGTGAGTGGGTCAGCAATTGCTTCAAATTTCATAGGAAGGCCATTGCGTGAAAGAAAGGAGCCAGTGGTCTTAAAGGGTTACGTGTGAGGCTAGCTGCAATTCAGTTGCAATTTCTGTTAGCACTGTTTATAAATAATCATAGAGTTGTACCATAAACGTCATAAATATTCTCAAACTTAGTTATGGCCATTCCTCTCCTCTCACCTGAGTACTGGCGTACCAGATTTCTTTTTTGTATCAATTCCTCTGTTTATGACAATTCTTCTGTACTAGCACTATTGTACCATTGCTGATAAATCTATTCAATATCCTATTTTCTGGTTATTTCTGGGCTATTATTTGCTTGTTCTCTACATAAAATCACAAAAATAATTTTTTTTGTAAAAATTTAAAAAAATTCTGTTAGACTGAATACGGTGACTTTTTCTTTCACAATTTTTTCAAGTCAGGATTTATTTCTTTAGTCTGTAATTTTTTGTGCTTGAAGGATAACAATTTATTTGTCAACACATGAAGAACACAGAAATTATCATTAACAAACAATCATCATATTTTGTGCTGTACAACAACTTAAAATTAAATGACCAAAATTTTGATGAATTCATCTCAAGCTATACAAATACCATTAATAACTTCTGCAACTAGTTGATGCATCCTCCAGCGATGCCCATTGTTTGAATCTGGCAAAGAAAGGATGCGTGAGAGGAAAGAAAAAGTCACACATCAACTTTAAGGGAATTGCTGGAGAAGAAAAACACCTTATTCACCAGCAAGTTCACTTGCTCTCTGTACATTTCTTTCAAGTCCACGATATCAGCCCGAAGTTCCTCCAACTAAAAAAGTTTGCCGGAAAGTCTAATGTCAGGACATACCATGACGCATAGTAGGATTTTACATTTTACATGGACTTCATATGAATTCCAAGCTTAATTAATATATTTGTTGGCCTAACCAATGGATACCAAGATGGTCAAGTATATGTACCTCCTCGTCCCGCTCACCCATTAGCTCAAGTGCAGCAGCGTGCCTCCGCCTCAAGGCTTCTAGCTCTGCTCTTATGCCAGGCAACAAAGCAGAGTCTGTCCTCAACTTTTCACACTACACATTCATAAGTTAAAAGAGCATATAAGAATGACAACATATGTGGTAAACTTTGTCCCATGCAAAGTAGAATAGAGGAACTAACCTGTGCGGTCATTTTAACCAACTCCTCTGCAAGAGAGTCACGAATGGACTCCATAGACGCCTGAAACAAAAAAGAAGCAAATGTAAAACATGTAAAGTAAACATGAACAAATTTGCAAGTAATGGCATTACCAAACGAGACATGTATGATGCAAGTTCACCCTCTTTCTGACGAAGTGCAGCTTCAAAAGCACTGGGTGTCAGGCCTCTCTTGTAGTACGAGGTCATGGCTGCATCTCCTGGATTCCTCCTCTCCAACAAACTGTCAGTAGATGCATCTAAAGATGCTTGGAGAAAATAGCTCTCCTCCATGCTGGCTAGGCCACTTGCACTTGAGAGCTTACGGCTCAAGGTACCTACACAAGCACCAAAATAGAAACAAAAACACAGATAAGCCAATTTCAAAAAGTCAAGGTGGTATGTGTTAGCAAAGTAAAAGACAATACCATTCTCAAAAGAAGAATTGCTCCGTGACATAGGAGTTTGATCTGCTGCAGCTGTAGAATTTGCATGAGCTTTCCTTTCCAATTCCAATCGAGCAGTTTTTTCTCTTTCAATTTCCTATAGCAAATGAGGAGCTAATTTCAAGAATTCTAGTCCACTAAGAACTACAAAATAAACAGGAAGATAGTTCTACCAGAAATCTTGTCATAGGTCTCAACCAAATGTATGATGCAACTCCCCCATGAACAGTTTATTAGAGTGCTGGATGTCAACTAAACTAATGAACTTAAGCAGTGATTTTACAACTATCATCCCTATGGAACCATTCCTTCTCACTATGGGATTTATCCCATATACCCCATCTTTAACAAAGATGGGATGATGTGATCACACGAGGAAGATCACTACTATAAGAAAAAAGCAGTTTCCATAGAAAACATTCATCTGGTATTTTGGGTAAGGACAAGGAAGTAAAAAAAACAATTTAAATCAAAGTGATGCAACATAATAATGATGGACACCACAGATAAGGAACAAAAATTTGAGAACAGAACCTGCTGTAGAAGTTCTCTGTGCACAAGTGACTGTTGTAACTCTTCCTTGTGCTTTCTTTTGAGTTCCTTAATTTCTTCTTCGAGTCGGCTTGCACGACCTTCTTGCGTGTCAGCTTCCTCCTTAACTGCAAGGTACTCCTGCCTAAGTTCAGCTGCTCTCTGTCTTTCCTTTTCAAGGGACTTACTTAACTGTGTCTGCTCTGCTCTAAGACATGAAATCTGAAAACATATGATTGATTTCAGCTCATAACCATCATACAGGTACGTTCATAATAAAAGATTACACCCAAGAAGAAGAACCTGCGCTTCCAGAACATTAATTCGAGATAAAGTTTGCGACAAGCGTTCATTAACAGATCGCTCTCTTTCCTCAGCAGCAGCAGCTTTGGCCTCTTCTTCCTGTAGATGCAGCAATACTTTACAAATAAATAACTTTCACAATTCATTTTAACATGATAACTACTAAGAAACAACATTGTTAGAACCTGTAGTCGAGAGTTCAAAGACCTTTCGACAGCAGTCCAAGCTTCAGTCCTTCTGGCCATTGTTTCCTATTACCAGTGACGAAGAAATTATCAACTAAACAGTGCATAATTGCGGGCAAAAAGTCCATTATGCAATTATTAACCTGTAAAAATGTCTAAACCCACCTGCATTGCTTCAATCTGCCTTATAAGAGGCCTAGTAGAATCAGGAACTTGACTGACCAATTCCTCACACCGCCGTTCGCTGGCCTAATTAAAAAGAAAACCAGGGAATAACAACTAGAATGAAAAACAGAAGGCACAAAGTTAAGATATAAAATCTACTAATTCAGAATCCCATGAAGTCAACAGACTTGGTAACGCTTTTGAAGATCCTCAATGTCCCTCTGAAGTGTATCTTCTCTAAATACAGCCTGTGACATTTTAAATAGAAAGATGAAAATCATTACTCATGTGACGGTCAAATTAGCAATTTCAAGATATTAAGCAATGACCTGCTGCTCTGTTCTAGTCAAAGTTTTTCGTAATTCCTCAAGTGCCTGAACTAGCATATTCTCCCGTTCCTCAGCCTCTCTTAGACGACTCTCTAATTCAGTCCTGGCTTCGCTGTTTGCACGTGCCTCAGCCAATGCTTCAGCCTCCTTGGCTGCGGCCAGTGCATTTGTATAGTATTCTTTCTGAGTGGTCAGTTCTGCTTGGTGCTTTTCTATGGTTTCTTGCAGCAACTTCTCTGTAGCCATCTTATCCTTCCTGATGCTCTCCACTTTATTCTCTTCAACCTAGGAAGGAAGTTCATATACGGATGGAACAGGCATTGTTACCAGAAATCATTCAGTAATGATACACAGAAGCTTACATTCTACCAAAATAAGTAAGGATGGGCATGCGACATACTACAAACATTTTGCACTTTATGGATAATGGAACTTTTCTTTCACACGTAAGTGATGCAGGTCAATATTCCAATTATGCCCCAATACAAGGCACTTCACAATACTTAAAAGGGTCTCACACTCAAGCCTGATAGGTAGGTATATGGGCAAAGGATATCAAAGATGGATCAACATTCGCACTTCCAGTTATAAAGATTAATGGGTGTGCACGTGCATGCAAATATCCACAAAAATGAAACCAAAAACATACATCAGCCCATACCAAACTCAGGCCCAACTTAATTCTGAAAGGTTAAATTATAACTGCACACTAACCACAACTAGCTTCCAAATTAAATTACCTGAAGTTTGGTTGCCAAACCTTTCTTCTCTTCTTCAAGATCTCTTATCTAAGTTTTCACAGAAAATTGAAAGTACGCAAAATGTTTCTGGATCAGATATGCAAAAGAAAAGGAACTGGATATAAAAGCTCATAGAATCACCCAATTCAGCTACCTGGGCTCTTAACTTCCTCATTGTAGCTTCCTGAGCCGCCTGCTTCTTTGAGAGCTCTTCACCTGGAATTATGGATGAATATCTTCAAATATAAAACTCATATACAAAGAGCATTTTCACTTTGCAAAGTAAATATGAACCCTAGAGCTTAGCAAAGCACAGACATTTAACATTCTTAATGTGATAGAGATAAAGAAATTTTTTGCAAAGCTTTTCCAAATCTCTCAAAAAGTACATACAATAATTCTACGAAGCCAGACATCAGTGGAAGCAAAATTGTAAACTTCTACAACTATGTGGCAAGAGCTTAATCTTAAATAGCTGTTGATCCACATTCCAGTATGACATCTAGAAGGTAAATCTAAAGAGATCCTATTATTTTAGTATAGAAAAATGGCCACACAGTTTTACCTTCAGCCATAACCTGGTTGATAATTTCATCTTTTTCCTTTAGAAGAGCAGCTGCATCAATCTTTTTACTCTGCTCTCTCCGAAGGGTGTCCCTTTCCTTCGTAAGGGCATAAACCTATAACCAACAAACTAAGAATAATTAAATCTTGCGGTAGCAAAGTAACAACAGTTGTCACCAATTATCAAAATTATAAGCCATCTTAATTGTTTGTTCTGCATCAATATTAGGGAAAGCCTTACTTCAATTGGATCTGCAACTTAAATCATTCTTATCATATTGTCCTCTGAAGTCACTTGTTTGTCGAAATTTCAGTAGATACACACGTTATATCTATGCATGTGATAAACAATTATTTCCTTATCAGATTAAACATTTTATAAATATGTATATATTTACTATAACAAAATGCCTTTTTCCTGTGCTTTTATATTAGGTTTACAAAAATTGTACCAAAATCAAGGAAAGCCCTTCCCATAACGTAAGGTGTGCTTCCAAGTATGTTGCAGTACATAATTACACATTCCTTGGTTACATCCTAATCTACAAATTAGGCTCACATATTTCAAATCTTGACAAGTGCACTGGATGAGTTATTCCAGAGTGGATAGCCTAATATTCTCCTTTATATGAAGAAAAATAAAGGCAAATGCTTGTAAGACATTTTAAGAAACTCATAAAAATTTTCAAGAAAAAAAATGAAAAAGAGAAAATCATGGCACACCTTTCTTTCAAGAGTTGCAACTCGCTGATGGTATTCCTCTCTCAAAGATTCAATTTCAGCATCACTTGATTTTCTCTGTTCCATAAAATTCATTAGACAAACATTCATAGTCGAGCCATGGAGAACAAAACAAATGGAGAAATTATTCAAACCTTTAATCACAGTAGGCATATAACAAAATTTGCTATTACAAAAATAAGAGAGGAGAAGGAATTGATGCACAGAAGGTGACAAGCAGAACTTGTGGGTCACCTGACCTTGGTGGAATTGAACTAGTTTATCCAAGCAGCATCATGACCACGGATGTCAGGAAAAAAAGAGACTTAAAAAATATGTTCTCATTGTAAGAACAGATAAGATATTCAAAGGATACAACTACCTTATTAAACTCCACATTAAATATATTCTACAAAGCTTAAAATTTTCAGATGATTGAGCACCTAAGGGTACATCTTCCCTAAGTGCAATGATATACCTTGTTTTATATCTTAATTGATAGATAGTAATACAATAGAGTATCTTATGATTAAAAAGAACATATGTACCAGAGGATATTGAGCACAATAATTGCAATATAATGTGACTGGCAAATCCAATTCAATAAAAGTAGGCAAAAACAACAGGAAAAGAGAAAGAATGGAGTAACTAATAACTTTTAGTTAACACAAATATAAAGACACAAATTTTAACTCAAAATAACTGGAGGCAAGAATGAAAAAGACAAAACGGACCTTCAAGTCTTCAATCACAGTTTTCAGATGCTCGTTTTCATTCATCATCTTTGCAATCTCATCAGCTTTTGCCTGGAAAAGCATCAAAATAAGTTGATTTTGAATTAAGAAATATAAACTAAATGAGGAAAAATCACAAACAAGATTTTAATGTGTTTTCCAAATAGCTTTTACATCCTGCGTAAAATACCTGAGCTTGTCTTGCGGCACCTTGCAATGCAGTTTCCATCATTTTCATCTCCTTCCTCACCTTCTCCAGTTCACACACATAATCTACATCAACAGCTTCAGTAGATCGTGAACCTAGGCGGTGCCCTTCAGTACCAGCCCAAGCATCATTTATTTGCTTGTCGTTTCCAACTGCCTTAATATTTGCATCATTTTCTCCAGAAACTGATCCAGAAACAATGCATACAGCTTCATCTGAGGGAGTTGTAGTAGACAAAGGAGAATCATGATCCAATTGAATCTCTTCTTTTGCAGTGCCAGGTTGGGAAACAGAAGCATCTATTTCAGCTTCAGCTCGGTTATCACTTGATGCCTCAGAATGCATACTGCTTGATGCCTCAAGATGGGAATCATTCGATGCCTCTGCTTGGTCATTGCCAGACACTTTAGTTTGAACCGGAGAACTCTCCTCTACATTATTTTGTGATTGTGCCTTCAATTCATTTGTGCTCCCACGCACATCAACTTCATGATGAGAGGTTTGATGCACAGTGCTTGCATGCTCTGCTTGATGTAGGCCAATAGCTTTGCTTTCCACCAAATCTAAATGTTCAACAACACCATCTTCTGATATTCCTTTCTCCTGCTGAAAATCAACAGAATCTAGCGTCCTCACGCCATGCACACTGGGTTCAGGAGGTTTAATAGGTGATCGCTTCACTTCAGATTCAGTTTCAACATTATCAGGCTCTGCTATCCCACCCTCTTTTGTCTCCACAGTCTCTGAATGCTCATCATCCTTTTGCTCCTTCAGACCACTACCCTCTTCTTCAACAGCAGCAGCTTTCTCCTCAACTGCAGCTTGTTCGGAGACAGAGTTCCGAGATTCTTTTCCTTCATCCATAGATGATCTCTGAGGAGACCCATCTTTCCCTGAAGCTTCAACGATTCGATCCTCACCTTTTTGGCTCATAAAGGACATAACAGGCCATAACCCCGAAGCTACAACCAAATGTCAAGTAACATCATCAATACCAACCACCTAAAAAACGTAACTATACAACTATCTAGTTCTTTATTGCTATATGAATTCCAAGTATCAGAATTAGGTATCTAACAAGTCCAAAAATTAAAAAACAATGCACTTCTAAACTGTGATTAACAACTACCTTCCGTGGAGGTGGTGGTAGTTGTTGAACTGGACTCGGACTTCTCATCGAAGCCAAGAGCTGTATCGAAATTCTTCTCGATGTTCTTCACGCTCTCGCTGAGCTTGTTCACCGCTCCAGCTAGATCCGGGAAATTCCCAAGAGAGACTTTCCCGCTGAACCACGCCATTGATGAGCTAACTCAGAAGAACTCCAACTGGAAGCAAACACTTTCATCAAACAAAAAGAGACCCAATTCGAGAAAACCACAAACTGTGGTGGATCGGAATCAAGATTTAATCTTTTTAATTCGATTCTAACAATATCATCAAGAAAATGGCGAACATATACAGGATTTAGGATTTGAAATCATGGGTCTTTCTTGTTGAGCTGCTGCTGTTACAAAAATATGGTTGCGGGTCGAAACCAGAAATGACATGCGTGGAAGTGGACAGACGATCTCTGGGTGACTCATAGATGCTGTGGGTTGTCTTTATTTATTTATTTTTTAATTCTTTTTTGCTGAATAATAATAAAGTTATCTAAATTAGAATTTATTTGGGTTACAAAACTTGTATTTATCTTTAATTTAACGTTTTATTTTATTTAAATTTGTTTATGTACTAAATTCAGTAAATACGGAAACTATTAAGAATGACAAGACTCCTTTTCCCCAAATCCAACACTGAATACAGGTCGAACCAACTTCAGGTAACATCTTTTAGAAGTTGGAATCCTACTATCTTCTATCAAATCACCAAACACACATGACTGAATGCAAACTTCAACTTCGTCTTTTCATTCTACCAGTTTGTTTAGCAGAGTAAGATAAAAATCCTGTGCTTTTATTTTTCTCATACTCTTCTGTTCATCTGTTACTATCACAACTTGGAACACGTTCAGATTTTTGTTCCCCTCTCCCTTCGTCGAGGCTTTGTTTCAAGAGTTCTTTCTTTTTGATGTTCCTGCTCCATTACAAACCACAGGTTGCAAGTTTATGCCCTGATTACAATCCCGAGGGCTGTTCTAATTATATTTTCAGGCACGTATGATGCATATACTTAACTGTTATCTGTAATGACTGGGAAATTTTTGGCAAACACAGTTGTTGCTCTTCTAGGCTACTTCCTGTGAAGTGATCTATAAAATATAATTCAAAGGAAAATTATACGCAAAAATAAAATTAAAATAAAATCATAATTATGATATTTATTTTTATATTTAATAATTATTTTATAAAGAGTTGATACTAACATAATAAAAAGATTAACAGGATGAGTATGCTTAAATATATATGTTAGTATTTGTCAGAAAACTAATTCCTTCAACAGGTCGATATTAATAATTTCATATCAAATATTACTTGTATGTCTATTAAAATGCTCGTTTTAGTGATTGTACAAATGATCTTTTATTTTAAGATTTTTAAAGTATTTCATATAGAAATTGTTATATTGTCTATTACTTAAGATCTATCCTAGTCAAAGTTAGCTCGATTGGTAACTATTAGATATGATATGAACTATATGGAAGTAATGGAGTGATTAATATTTTATTCGTCATTTTAAAGTAATTAAGAAAAATATTTTATTATTTTTAATTAATATTAATTTGAAAATTTCCTGATGAAAGTGCCATGAGACTCTAAAGATAGTTTTTAAATATCATTAAAAAAATAAATACAAATGTTGAAGAAATAAAATGACTAGACTTAAATACAATAGAAATTAATTACGTAATCTATATATGATCAAAACATTGTATGATAAAATGATTGCATTATATGAAAATTTTATATACAATATAGTTGCTAAACTCACTTCATGTTTAATATTTAAACAGTTATGTTATGTTGCTAAATACTAATCTTAATATGTAGATATAAATTACTTAATTAGATAATTAAAGATAGACTGAAGGAGCTTAATTTATTTAATCCAAAAAATACTTTATATTTAACAATTTGCATTCATTGTTAACGTATATCGGAACCTAATAAATCACACTTAAAAAATAGTTGAAAAGAAAAATGTGATTTATTTAAGTTAAACTTGATTGTAAAATTTGAGACATTTTA
>JAOTAZ010000001.1:9650264-9660332 GCA_025629785.1 Erythroxylum oxycarpum | reverse complement strand
ATATTTTAATTAATTAATTGTATTTAATTAATTAATATTAAAAATATTTTTAAAAAAAGAGTCACTACTAGGAATGAATTTTATTCATCTACTAAATGGAGGGTACAGAGGATTCTCCAAAAGTGAGGTATCGAATTATTATCCCTATAATAACAATCAATAATTAATCATTTACTTTTCATTCCTTACTCATTAATTCTTTCCCAAACTCATCAATCAAGCCCACAAATAAGGCAAGTTGTATATGGTGTATATGGTTACTGAATAATGTGGCTGTTCATCTGCATTCCGTGTATCTTTATGGAAGGAGGCCCCAAATAATTGTGTTTATTTACACATATTACATGATGCAAATTAGAATAGTGCTTTGATTGATGAGAATGTTCTATACTTCATTTTTTAGGTTAGCCAAAGAAGATCATTCCATATCGTAATGCTATGTGCACAAACATCACCTTACTAATTGAACTGCCATTCACCATGCTTGTCATAAAGTGGGGATTTTAATTGATTAATTGTGTTCTTAAGTTAAAATTAGCTACATTCACCTGAACCCATAAAAGTATAGAGCTACTAATCATTGAATCTTTAGTTTTTTTATGAAAAAAATTGCTACCTTTAATCGAAAAGAATATAAAATGGATTAGTTGTAAGAGATCTCAAATTATACCTAATGAATGAGAAAAATGGACCTAGTTTATTAGAGAAGGAAAACCCCAATATAGCCCTCAAATAAAACATACTAATAACATTTGGACTTCAAAAAGATGGCATAGGAATATGACAACGGATAACAGATTTCACATGCGCAGACAGGAAGAATCTATACTCTATGTCATCTAAGACTGCCCGAGAGTGCAAGCCTTCTGGACTTAATTTCTCCTAGAGGTGGTCAATTCGAACTTCTTTTATCAGGACAAGGAGATACGGGTGAAATCCAATCTCATGAAACAGACACGATGGCTACAAAGGAAATGGGTTACTATTTTTGGCATGGCATGTTGGATACTTTGGAATTGGCATAATAAAAGTCTTTTTGAAACCAAATTTGTTTGGCCAGAAGACAATACGCATGTAGTGATGGAGTTTGTGGAGTGGATAGTCAGGGCAAGGGCAGTGAAAAGTTATATTTTTTTCAACTCAGGGTCTACCAGTGGGTAGTTCAATGGAGAGGACCAAGCCACCGAAAGACTGGGTAAAAATCAACACCAATGAAGCGGTCAAACAAGCATCGTCCATAGCTACCGTGGGGGTCTAATCCGGGATTGGCATGGACAGTAGTGTGAAGGTTTTTTTCATCACATTGGAAGAAGCTTGCCAATTACAGCAAAACTTTGGGGGGTTCACTCAGACCTCACTTTGGCTTGGTCGGTAGGGTATTGTCGCGTTATGATTGAAGTGGATTCTTTAGAAGTCATTAACCTTCTATCCTCATCCAATATAGTGTTTGACGTTAATAATTTTTTTATTGACAGGTATTCGAAGGCTATTCCAAAGAGAGTGGAAGGTGCATATACAACATGTGCATCGAGAAGAGAATCAGTGCGTAGATATCCTCGCAATCCTAGCTAGCCCAAGACTACATTTTCTTCAGAAGCCTCTGTTGTCAGCTCTGGAACTTATTCACAGGAACAAGCAAGGAGCAGTATACCGCAACATAATGTGCTAGTTAGATTATTATTCCATCCGATTCATAATAAGTGTTGTTTTAGAAGAATGCACATTTATTAAGAAAGTTAATGAAATATCTGATATACCCTAATTAATTACATGTTAAAGTACCTTGAAAATATAATTTGTGTAATCTGTGTAATTAAGATGTGAGGAAAATTAATGGGTAATTTTGAAAGTAAAATTATAAATATGTATAAAAAGTCACAAACGATATTTATTTTGAATAATTAAAATTTATCTAAAACGACACTTATTATGAATCGGAAGGAATATAATTTTAAGCTTTTCCTTTGTAATAAAAAAAAAGATGGCATGGGAATAGAAGGTCGCTGAACTGAGTTGGAGAGTGAAAAACAGCTTGAGCCATTAAAGCTGAAGTCCAGAGTCCACGTATGAGAAGAAGAAGCCGGTGGATTCAACTGCTTAAATGTTAGTTGGATTTTCACAATTCACTTTAGAATATCTAACATTCAAGATTCAACCCCTACCAGCCACTCCCTCTCTTTTATTCTATGGTAAAAAGAAAAATAAAAAGAAACGCCTGTCTTTCTTTAGTATTCATTTTGTTTTATATCCTTAAATCAACAAGGCCCCACTTAAATCTTTCTCTCTCTAAACCCAACCAACGTTGGCTTGCGCCTTAAAGCAACCATTTCATCTCCCACAAGGAGAAGCCAGCTCCTTTCTGCACTGCCATGGGCGTGGACATGACTAATCCACTAACTTCTCGCACCAAAGACTTCTTTCCTTCTCCTACCGTCTCCCTCAGTCTCGTAAACTTTCCCAACGTCTCTCTTAATCAAATTTTTTATCTTCATATCTATATGTCACCTCTATTCTTATAGTTCGCTGTGTTTTTTTTCTTTTTCTTTCTGTATGCGAGTACATAAAGCTTCAAACTTTGTTCTTCTTTTGGCTACCATCTTCAAAACCAACTATTTTTTCTCAAACGGGTGTCTTTATGCATGTAATCAATGCCATTCGGTATGTTTTTACTATTTAATATATTAATATTCCGAGACTTCATCATGGTGCCTGTTAAGTTTGGTTTTTGTTTTCTGATTACTGAAGGCTGGAATATTCCTTGGAGCGAATGCAACACCAGAAACGGTGGCTCCGAGTGAGGACGTCGAGCGGGGGAATGAGGGGAGTGGCGGAGGGGTGGGTGGAGGAAGAAGAGAAGAGACTCTGGAGATTAGCAGCGAGAACTCGGGGCACATGAGATCAAGATCAGACGATGACTTTGAAGGCGAAGGAGATCCAGATGATGATGATGGTGATGACAAGAACAAAAAGAAAAAAAGAAAGAAATATCACAGACACACTGCTGAGCAAATCAAAGAAATGGAAGCGTAAGTATTCATGGTTTCAAAACATACTTATATTTACTAGTATACGTTTATATACGAGTACGTGTAGACAAAAAGATGCACTTGTGTGCAATGGCATGTGGGTTTAATCCATTGTATGATTTATGTTCGAGTAACTAATGAGACAAACAAGTTTAGCTGGGCTTAGAACTTTAGGTGCAAATGCGATATTTTTTCGATATTCAAGTTTTAACTAATGAGATAAAAGTTTTTTTTTTTTTTTGGTTAGCAAAGGCAATGACTCCATTAAAACTACCTTAGTTGCATTCGTAAATGTGCTCGAGTTGTGGAGTACTCTATCAATCGTGGCCGGCATATACTATGTATGACAAGCTGATACGTTAATAAGAAACTAGATTATACACTTAACTCGGAATTCTATGGTAAGGCTTCTTTCTCCTCTTTCCTTCACACGACGATGGCTATCAATGCAAAAATATACACATAAGGGGATTTCTTTTCTAGTTCAATGATGGTACGCATAATCTAAGAGAAGTACTTAAATATTGAGTGGATTCACCCATTTCTCAGGCTATTTAAAGAGTTCCCACATCCGGATGAGAAGCAAAGGCAACTATTGAGCAAACAGCTTGGCCTAGCGCCCAGACAAGTCAAGTTTTGGTTCCAGAATAGGCGTACGCAGATCAAGGTAAATACTTGCAATCTTTTTTCTATTTTGTTTTGATGGGGGTATAGATGTGTAAAGGGCGCTAGTCTAGCACTGTGATGGTATATACCGATAAAAGTTCTGTAAAATATATATGATGGTTGTTGATTCCAGGCTATACAAGAACGCCATGAAAATTCTCTGCTCAAAGGAGAAATTGACAAACTGAGGGAGGAAAACAAGTCCTTGCGGGAGACCATTAATAGAGCTTGCTGCCCTAACTGTGGTGGTTCCACCACTAGCAGAGACTCTAGCTTGACCGCAGAGGAGCGACAACTGCATATCGAAAACGCCAAACTCAAGGCCGAGGTTAGAATGACCTCAAACTTTCTCCAGCATTTTTCATAAATGCCAATCAATCGTACACTTAATGATGATTCTTGTTTAGGTACAAAAACTTCGGGCAGCTCTTGAAAAGCAACCTCCAGGAGCAACAACCTCGTGCTCGGCAAGAAATGATCAAGAGAACAGAAGTTCTCTGGACTTTTACACTGGAAGTTTTGGACTTGAAAAGTCAAGAATTATGGAGATTGTGAATCAAGCAACGGAAGAGCTCAAAAAAATGGCCACTGCTAAGGACCCCCTATGGATTAGAAGTGTTGAGACTGGCCGTGAGATACTTAACTATGACGAGTACATTAAAGAGTTTGGTGCTGAAAATTCAAGCAATGGCAGTCCAAAGAGGTCTATTGAAGCATCGAGAGAGACTGGAGCTGCTTTTGTGGATCTGCCTCGTCTAATCCAAAGTTTCATGGACGTGGTGAGAAACTAATCCGACTCATAATAGCGATACCCTTAGAAACATTAACATGATCCTTACAATTTCTTCTTTCTTGAAGATTCAATGGAAGGAACTATTTCCATGCTTAATCTCAAAGGCAGACACTGTTCATATCATCTGCAATGGGGAAGGACCCAACAGAAATGGTGCAGCGCAATTGGTGAGTCCTAACGTGACCTCTCCAGCTTCTAACTCTAACAAATTCTATCAACAAAGGCACAAAGACCTTTGAAAATGTTAATGGCTTACAAGGCAGCTTGAAACGAAAATTTAGGACTAGAGAATCGCCCTTAAGTCATCGTGATGACTACAATTTCCTTTTTGGTTATTACTGGAAATTTGCTTTCTGCAGAAAAGCGTATGGCATGCATACATACTTGCATATAATGCTTTAAGGAAAACAGAAAACGTAGATGAAATTATAGTGCATAGTGGTCATGGTCCAACCATCTTTTGAGAAAGGAATATTTACGTAGGACCTTAAAAATTTAAAGGATATCTACCTTTCCATTATATCCAGCACACCAGCCTCAGCTGTAAGTCAAGCTCTTTCACACCTTTTGACCCCAATTATGTTAGATATATAAGTTAATTAGCCTCAAGAAAGAATGGCCTGTGAGTAAACTAAGTAAACGTTTTATGCAACTTAGGACTTGATAGTTTGTATCAGATAAGACATATTCTGAAACCACGGTTTCTAATGCATGAAAGTGTCACCCCAATTACTGAAATTATTGAAGTTCTGTTTGAAGGAAAAAAAAAGTTAATTAATCTAAGAATATCTTAGACTTTGAAAACAGCTTCTCTTTTTTTATTAATTGAGGATAACACTGTGTAATATTAAACCTCTATAAATTCTGCACATCTCAAGCATTAAGTTACCAGTTCCAAATCTTTTTTTGGGATAATTAACCATCTGTGTTGATTGAAGATGTTTGCAGAGATGCAAATGATGACACCCCTGGTGTCCACCAGAGAAGTGTATTTTGTCCGATACTGCAAGCAACTTACTGCAGAGCAATGGGCAATTGTTGACGTTTCTGTAGACAAAGTGGAAGATAGCATTGACGCTTCACTTGCAAAATGCAGAAAGCGCCCTTCTGGCTGTATTATCGAGGACAAGTCAAACGGCCATTGCAAGGTAATAAACATACTACTGTGGTTAAGTCAAAGTGAACATGGTTGTGAATTTTGATGTTGAAAGATTAGGGAAACAAGTCACCAATAAAACCTTACGTTAAAACTGCATGTCAGAATCAAGTTTATGACTAATATGTATTTTTAGGTGATCTGGGTGGAGCACTTGGAATGCCAGAAAAGCACAGTCCATACGATGTATCGTCCTGTTGTCAATAGTGGTCTAGCCTTCGGTGCAAGGCATTGGGTTGCAACATTGCAGCTCCAATGTGAACGGCTGGTTTTCTTCATGGCTACCAATGTTCCCACAAAAGATTCAAGTGGTAAGCTAGGTTTCTGATAGAGTTTGAACAACCTTAACCTATGTAGCACGGACACGTTAAAATAGAGCCGTGTCTGTGTGTCGGACACGTATCTATGTCGGACACCTACTGACACACAATGGACACAGCTTGGACATATCTGGAGACCACTCGGACATTGCTTAATGAAATATATGCTCCATGTTTTTTTAGAGGGCCTTATAAAGTATCAAATATATATAAACTATCAAGATGTTGGAAGTCTTGAAATACATCAATCAATATATATCATGTTATGAATTCTGAATTTTTTTCTTAATTTTAAATTTTATAATATATATATATATATGCCATGTCCGTGTCCACTAATTTTTAGAAATTGGTGTGTTCCCGTGTCCGTGTCCGTACTTCTTATACCTTAACTAAGACTATGAAATCCAGCCTACTTACATATCCTACATGTCCGTTATGTTATGTTATGTTACGCAAGGACGCTAAGATATTCAGTTTTAACACCATCTAAGAATTATGTTAAGCTTTTAATACTGTTGTTACCTATATAAGAAAGTTCATTAATCGTTAACCTTGTGCTACAAAATAGGAGTTTCAACACTAGCTGGGAGGAAAAGCGTTATGAAGTTAGCACAGAGAATGACTTGGGGATTTTGCCGTGCAATTGCGGGATCAAGCTACCACACCTGGAACAAGATACCTAGCAAAACAGGAGAGGACATAAGGGTTTCCTCTAGAAAGAACTTAAACGAACCTGGTGAACCTCTTGGAGTGATCTTGTGTGCAGTTTCTTCAGTATGGCTGCCTGTAACCACTCATACGCTGTTTGATTTCTTGAGAGATGAAGCTCGCAAAAATGAGGTATGGTTGCTTACAGTTCTCAGATAAACTTTCCCCATAAGACCACAAGATTGGTTTAAATGTAAAGGCATGATCTTTATCATGAATTACAGTGGGATATCATGTCAAATGGAGCTGCTGTGCAAGCAATTGCCAACTTAGCCAAAGGAAAAGATAGAGGCAATGCAGTAACTATTCAAGTTAGTTTATTTCCTAAATTCAAGGATATGGAAGTTTGTAAAAGCACCATTTAGTAAAATCTTTTAATAACGACGAACCTTTCATCACAGACAATGAGATCAAAAGAGAACAGTGTGTGGGTACTCCAAGACAGCTGCACTAATGCTTACGAGTCCATGGTGGTCTATGCTCCGGTGGATATTACAGGAATGAAGTCTGCGATTACAGGATGTGACTCAAGCAACATAGCCGTACTACCTTCAGGATTTTCAATTCTTCCAGACGGACTCGAATCAAGACCACTACTTATCACTTCCAGACAAGAGGAGAAGGGCACAGAAGGTGGATCCTTGCTAACAATAGCATTTCAAGTCCTTACTAATACCTCTCCTGCAGCCAATTTGAGTATGGAATTTGTGGAGTCTGTTAGCACACTGATATCATGTACATTGCAAAATATTAAGACAAGCTTGCAATGTGATGATAATTGATTACTTTCTGTTAGTTTTGGCAAATCAATTGTAGAACTGTTAGTTTTCTAGTTGGCTTTTCAGTTTCTTTTTCTGTTCTTGCTTACAGATTTTAGTTATTATATAGCAGCGCCACCTTCTTATGTAGGTTTGCCTTGTTTGTAATTCGACAGAGCTTGCTATTAAGGTATATCTGCGGGAGAATGTGAGGCTGATGTATCTTACTATTGTCAAGGGTGGATCAATAGAATTAACTTATTGTACAGAATCTTCATAGTCATGTCCATTTGTAGTTTTTCAATTGTTATTTCATCAAATTTTATCATATAAGACAGAATACTAGAATGGTTATGCTAAGAGACCGTTCAAAATTACACAAATGTTTCCTGTTCACACGCTATCTGCTGTTTGCAGATTAAAGAGGTGATATCATAATTTCAAATAGGCCAAGAAAATTTTGAGTAGGATGTCAATTTTAGCTTGAGTCGTCCGGTCCGATTTTAATTTAGGTTAATTAAAAAATGACGTCGTTTTTTTACTTTTTTTAAAATATAAAGTAAGTCGGGTTAGCCCGGCCCGAGCTCCCATTGACATTCCTAATTTGGAGTGAAATCCTTAATTATGCAACTAGTTGTACTATTTAAAGGATTTATGCTCCCCAGTTCGAGCATGATATTTCTGAATTAGTTTCATGGGCCTACTTAGGCTAGATATGTTGATGATGAAGATGACACGCATACATCAGCTTTCTAATTTTATCCCCCTTTTCTTTTTGCTGTCTATGCTCCTGAAATATAGAAATTATTAGCCATCTTTTGTCAGGTTGCTTAGCTAGGGAAAGAGATTCAGGCAACATAGCAACTACAGGATACCAGAATCATACAGCTTTATGCTTTTTCATTTACACTCGGAACGAAATTATGAGCATTTTGACTCAGGTGAGCAGGCCTAGACGTGCTGATAATACCAGTAGTTATGCTGCAAATGCTGAAGTGAAGACCTTTCAAGCTACCACTGATCGTTTGTTTGATTTCAAGAGAAACCAGTTATTCAGTTCTCATGGTTACTGGAAGTAAATAGTAGCATATCATATGAGTTTTGAGAATACTTGTATTGAGTTAATTATTTCTGCTGCTGACCGCCAGGAGATAAGAAATCATGTTCTGAAATTACAATCTTCTACATCTTTATTTATCCACCTCGCATACTCTGCATTAATACAGGTTTGATCATGGTACATGTGAAATGCTTATAAGTAAAATGAAAAAAGAGAGGTACCAAGAAATCTTTCAGAGAACCATGGGCATGCCTAATCTGAGCATTTAATCACATAAACTAGCTGTGAAAATTCAAACCCACAAAATACCAACATGATACATAAGGCAATAACATGAATCTAAACCATCAAAACCATGGTATTGATACCAAAACTGTCCAAATATTAGCGCAACTTCACACTTGTTATACTACATTTGGACTTCTACAGAAGTCAAGAATTCCAAAAATCTCTAGATATTAGATTTACTCTTTCCTTAATTTTTCACACTCGATCATCAAAAGGAACCTAGACATACTATTGGAGGTCAATAGACACAATATTGAAGCCCAGGCATTGACATTTAGAAGAACTCCGATAAGCATTCCTCATATCGCAGAATTGAACCGATTTTGCATCCCAACCAAACATTAAACAAACACTGGAATCAGAACATTCAAATTAAATTTCATGGAAATTAGATTACAATGGTATCCAAGCATCAGTAAGGACTTTGGAGGCCAAAATACATTTAAAACAGCCCTCCAACTAACCCTGAAGTTCTTGTTGAGACTGCGATGGAATCCCAAGCTCCTTATCCGCTCCATCACCATCTTCACCATTTTTTTCCTCCTCCTTACTCTTTACAGGCACAGGCACAGCAAGAAAAGTTTTGGTCTTGCTGATAGGTCTGCCCTTTTGGAGCTGCACAAAGTCACCAACTTTAAACTGGTTATCAGGGTCATGAGCTTGATACTTCTTCTTCTTCCTGACCCTTCTCTTGTACTTTGGGTGAGGAGCCAATCTGGTGACCTCAACAGCCACTGTCTTGTCATTAGTAGAACACACCACCTTGCCCTGCATTAACTTCATGGCCCTGATCGGTAACAGCAAAGTTGAGGTCTTTGGGAGCTGTAGAGGGAAAGGGCAGTTGGGTTTCGAGAGGTGAGTGCGAGGGGTGGATCCATGGAGGAAAGGGGTGGAGAGAGTCAGTGAATTGAATGTTAACGTGAGGGATGTAGGGAGCACCATTGCTCTGATAATTTTGTGATGAGGATAAGACAAGGAGGTTTTGTTGGCTATCTTTGGAGATTGGGTTTTTCGGGTGATGGGAAGGAGTAGCCTGCAGTGGTCTTAACTCTTAACTACACTATACACCTATACTTTAATTCAACCGTTTTCTCAATAATAATAATAATAATAATAAATCAAAAACAAAAATTCTACTTTTCATATTTTAAAAATATTCGTTATCTTTTTGTATTATAATTTATTTGTTGTAGTAGGATCCATTTTTATTTTTAGTTTTTAAATAAAAATAAAATTAAATTTAAATTTTAATATCAATATTTATAAATTAATTGAGTAAATAATTTTACT
>JAOTAZ010000001.1:9578070-9590403 GCA_025629785.1 Erythroxylum oxycarpum | reverse complement strand
AGATCATTAAAGTCCTTATTTGATGATCCTAGGATCAAGAACACTTTTAGATTAAACCCTAAAGACTTAGACTCTCATTATCATAATCTCCATTATAATGGCAAATGTATAAATTTAACCAAGGACTTATCCTATTAGAATAAAAAGCAATAAACATAATATGATATTATATACGCGGAAATTCCTTTCTTTCCAAATCATATAGATGAGAAAGATAACGTTGGTTGTCCCAAATTTCGTCTCATTGATAAACCAATTCAAAGTGCCATCCCGATCATACATATAGTTCATAACACCAACCATATATTGGATTATACTCAAAATAGATTTGGAATAATCACATCCGAACACAACTCTTATTAGACATATTGAACCATTGGCATTCAGTTCGAAGCCTATTTTTCATGGCCAGCCAAGCAATGGCAGAAGCTTTGGGGTTTAAGGAGTTTTTTTTTTTTTTTCCATATTAGCTCAAACCAAGGAATTTGTCGTTCATCAACTCTAAAAATATGATGGCAAGAATCATTAGTGAAGAGCCCATTTGGATGAGGAAGCCAACAAATGATATCAACTGTCGAAGTGTCCCCTAGGTTGGGTAGTTGCTCTTGCAGCAATGACAAGCCCCTAAAATGGCTCCTCCAACTGCCATCCTCTATAAGATCTTAAACGCGTGCATCCACTGGCAAACGATGTTGCAGGTAAGAGCACATGGGGTGGTGTATTAGGGGGCTAATTTCTAGCCAATTATCAAACCATACCCAATTCCCTCTTCCTCCATAAATACAATATTTAATATGGGGATAAAGTAATTGTCGGAGTTTCAGCAACTCATTGAAAATTTTGGAATAATGATGAGAGTTGTCAATATGCCAGAAGTTGCGATTAGGAAGGTGGATTTGATGGACCCATTGTGTCCACAATGCTTCCTTATCTGAAACCAGGCATCGCAGTTTTTGACTGAGTAAGACTTTTTGCATGGAACCCGTAAATGGGATGCTAAGGCCACCGACTTTCTTTGGAGTAGTAACATCACTCCACTTAACTTTGGCATTTTTACTGGCATCGCATTTTCCAGGCCATAGAAAAGCTTTGAGGAAGCGATCTGTCTCCTTGACAATTTTGCGCGGCAAAACCGTGTGGGAAATCCAATGAGTATAAAGACTGTTCAATACTGAAATAATGAGAGTGATACGCCCTGCATAGGACAGAAATCTATTTTACCAAGCAAGAACTTTGGTTTTGATTCTCTTCAAAATTGGAATGCAATCAACATATTTTAGCTTAGAGGGGGAAATAGTAACTCCTGGATATCGCAAAATTGGGGCCTGGATAATGAGTCTTATTGCTCTAGTAAAATCAGTAGGATTTCTCACATATGCAGAAAACATCAAATAGCTTTTCTCCATGTTGATTCTAAGGTCGGACCATTGCGAGAAAGTTTGCAAGGAGTTCATCAGTATATTCACAAAGTAAACATCAGTAGCACAAAGTAACATAAGGTCGTCCGCAAAAATAAGGTGAGTAAGCTTGAGCTCTTGACATTTCTGGTGGTACCGAAACCGATCATTGGATGTAGTTAAAGATTTTAGGAGGCGGGACAAACCCTCCATAACTAAGGCAAATATATAAGGGGATAGCAGATCTCCTTGTCTCAGCCCTCTAGCATTCTTAAAAGGTTTAGAGGGAATTCCATTTACCAACACGCTGAAGGTAGGAGTCTGAATGCATTCCATAATCTAGTTGACGAAGAATGTCGGCAACTCTAAAATATCCAGAAAATTGCGTACAAAGCTCCAATTGACAGTATCATAAGCTTTGCAGAAGTTGATTTTCAACATACAACCATTGATCGATCTACCTGAATTATAGTCTTTCATTAATTCTTGTAATATAAGGATATTATCACCTATATTCTGACCTAGAACATACGCACCTTGAGTGAGTTCGATTGTTTCTACGAGTACCTCTTTCAACCTATTTGTCAGTAATTTTGCAATCACCTTGCATATTAAGTTGCAACACAATATGGGACTAAACTCTCCCAAATGTAGAGGATGTTGTCTTTGATATCAAGCATATAAAGGTACTATTTATTTCCTATAAAATTTTCACATTCTGGAAAAATTCCAAGACTGCTTCAACTACAATTTGGACTGTGATATCCCATATTTGTTGAAAAAAACAAGTTGTAAATCCATCTGGGCTGGGGACTTTGGATGAATGCAGTTTAAGGACTGCCAATTTTATATCACTAGAGGAGAATGGAGATATTAAAAATGCTTTTCGATCCTCTCTGATAACCCCTGCTAGGATATTTTTCATATTGGTCGTTAGATGTGGCACCTCCTCTGGACCCAACAAATGTAAAAAATAAGATATAGCCATCTCCAAAATAATTTCCTGATCAGTTTGTATCTCTCCATTGCTACCCTGAAATTGGAAAATTCGGTTGTAGTTTTGTCTGGATAAAATGGATGCATAGAAGAACTTAGTGTTTTCATCTCCTTCTCTAAGCTAAGTTAATCTTGCTTTTTGTCGTTGGATGGAAGTTTGTAGTTATAAGGCCTGAAGATATTCTCTCTGTATAGTCTGCTCCTTCACTCTGCAGTTCACATCATCTGGATAAGTATAGCATGCCACTTACGCTTGCTGCAACTGCGTTTTCAACTACAACAAATTCTGATGTTTAGTTCAAATGAACTTTTTTACTGCAATCTTTACCTTGCGCAATTTGTTCGTCAACTAAAATACCTTACATCCCTGGATGTTTTACTGCCAATAATTGAGAAGGAGAGTTTGAAAATCCTCTATTTAAATCACTCCATTACAGCTTGTTTGGTTGAGAGTAATAGGCATTCTATTACCCATATATTCCTAATTATTAAGTATTATGTTATTTGGTTAGAAAAAAGCTAATGAAATAGCTATTCCAGAGATTACCAATTCCCATGTCCGAGGGAATAGGTAAAGATGATGTGAACTTGTCTTTTACCTGTTCCACGTACATCCGAAATAGGTAAATATATGTCTCTCTCCTGGACAAGTTCGTCCCTCTCCTCCTGCCGTCTCCACCTCTCGCCAGGAAATGGAGTCCGTCGGCATGCTCATGACATGCCCGCCAGCATACCCTTATCTTATTGAAGAGCTTGAGAAACGTTTCAGTCTTTATAAGTTACAAACCATTTCAGACAAAGCCCAGTTCTTAAGTAGCCACAAAAGCGTTATATGCGCCATTGTCGGCAACTCGAATGCTAGCGCCGACGCCAATCTGATCAAATAGTTGCCAAATTTGGGGATAGTGGCGAGTAACAGTGTGGGTCTTGATAAGATTGACTTGACCAAATGTAAAGAGAGAGGCATCGGAGTTACTCATACCCCAGATGTTTTGATGGACGATGTCGTTGATTTGGCCATTGGTTTGATGCTGGCTGTGTTGAGGAGGCTTTATGAGTGTGATCGATATGTTAGAAGTGGGAAGTGGAAGATGGATGACTATAAGTTGACTACTAAGGTCGGGTGGTTTGCTTATACAACTTTTGTGTTTGTTGTTCAATTTTTTGGTTCGTTGTTCGTGTATAGTGTTGATTTTTTAACGATTTTCGCATGGGTATTTACTTCTTTCATCTTTTATTCTGTTGGTAATGATTTTTGACGAAAGTGAAGAATCTGAACAAGAAAATAGAGACTGGGAAGACTGGAGAGATGATGATGGGGAAGATGAGGACGAGTCGGAGTTAGGTTTTTTGTGTTTGTTCTGTGATTCCAACTATAATTCTTGTGATGGGTTATTCAAGCAGTGTCATCTATCTCACAAATTCAATTTTCATGGGATAAGAAAAGCCTCAAGTTTAGATTTTTTACGGTTCCTTTAAGCTTCAAAATTATGTCAGGTCTCAGGTTAGTGAGTTTGCTATTATTTGTTTAGCGGGTTTTAAATTGTTAGTTGTTGTTATCTGTTTTTCTTCTGCGTGCTTTCTGGAGATTGCTAGAAAAGTAATTTTTTTTTGGAACAATGAAGCTGGTAGTTTTAGTTGGGAAGATGGTGAAATGTGAGATGCATCAATTTCAATGAGTTCAAGTTTCTGTTTGGTATATGGGAGATAGAGGGCGTTAGGAAGAGTAGTTTAAGCATATAAAGAATGAAACTTTAAAGATTTCTTGAGAACAAGGACCAAATACTATGGTTGTTATAAGTTTAAGTTTGTGATTCCTTTAACGACCAAGTTTAATACAGTTGTGAAGTTTATTCAAGTGGGTTTCCGTAAAATGTGTTTGCTCTTGATTTTGCTATGGCTATTGTACAAAAGATTGGAACTTGGACTCAGTTCTGAACTGATAACTTTTTGACTTCATAATTCTTGGAATAATAAATATCAAAGCTTATTTTCTTTGGAGGTTTTAGTATCACCTCGAATAGTATATTTGCAAAAATGCAGGTTAAGGTACTTGAAATTTCCCTCATAACTTCTACTTGTGGTGTTAATGTTTGAAAAGACTAGGTTTAACAAGGATTACATGTTGTTTGTTTACAGTTTTCTTGCTATAGAATTTCCTAATCTGAATGCAGAGTTGCTACTGGATGAGCTTATAGTATAGTGACTTGATGTCTTATTCCACTTTCAACGTCACTCTCCAGGTGGTTGAAAACAGATGTTGGAGAAAGTTCTGTTCTCCTATCAGCAGTAGCTTTTGTTGGATACTAGTTCGTAAATTTGCTAAAGATTTCATCTGTTGCTGAAAGAATTCCTGTACATGTGTATTCTTGCTACTAAACTCTTAAAAAACTTCTTATGTTAATGTGTTTCTGGTCCTTTGTTAAATAGTGATGTAAGGCATGTTTCTGTTACCTTAAATTCAAGTGCTTTGATGTCATTTTTGGCTGACATGTAGAAACTGCAAAAACTCCAGAGAAGCTCAGGTAGTTGTTACTAGTAAAAGAATAATCCGGAGCTCATTCAAGGCATCAACTTTTAGTGGTCGTTTGTTTGCATTTTGAGCAGTACTTGTAACTTCCCAAAATGTTTTCCTTCTCTGTATTTGCTGTCTAAACTTAAGTGCAAAAGTCATGCGGGTATTGACATAGTTCTTGTCTTAAGAATGTTGAATTGCAGCTAACTACTTGAGCTATATGCTAAATCGTTACTTCAAAGGGCTTTCATAGGTATTTGTATTTGACCACTAGTTACGTAACATATTTAAGTACTCTTCCATTTCTTTAGGTTGGCTGCTTACTTTGTGTTCGTTTTTTATTGTGATGCTTTAATTTGCTGATTTCCTTTTTCCTTTCAACACTTTTTCCAGTTCACTGGGAAGACAGTTGGCATTATTGGTTTGGGCAGGATCGGCATGGCAATTGCAAAGAGAGCTGAAGCATTTAGCTGCCCCATAAACTACTACTCTAGAACAGAGAAATCGGATGTAAACTACAAGTATTACCCTAGCGTTGTTGAGCTGGCTGCCAACAGTCATATCCTTGTAGTGGCATGTGCTTTAACAGAAGAAACCCAACACATTGTCAATCGTCAAGTGATTGATGCTTTGGGTCCAAACGGAGTCCTCATCAACATTGGTAGAGGTCCTCATGTTGATGAATCTGAGCTGGTGTCTGCACTTGTTGAAGGCAGGTTAGGAGGTGCTGGACTTGATGTGTTTGAAGATGAACCCCATGTACCTGAGGAGCTGTTTGGACTAGAAAATGTTGTCCTCTTGCCTCACGTTGGCTCTGGCACAGTGGAAACTAGGAAAGTGATGGCTGACCTTGTCATTGGCAATTTGGAGGCATATTTTCTGAATAAGCCATTGTTGACCCCTGTCGTTTAATTGTGATGTGAAGATGTCTCAACAGAAGATTGATTGGAGGCTGTTTCTCTTTTTCCAGACGCTTTAGAGGGCTTTTCATGAACATTGACAGTTATTTAAGAACAAGGGAGATATTTCAGCCTTCTAAGTTTTTGGGTCGCAGATAGGTTCGTGTTCCTTCAATAAGTTGTTTGCATTTTGTATGTAGATAATGCAGCCTTCAGCGAAGGGATCCTTTCTAAATACTATAATTTGTTGTGAGCTATATAATTATGTTCTTATGGTGCAATTTTTGGAAACTTTCCCGGTTGGTTGTCCACAGGATCTATGAACATTTTCTTGGAAGACAAAGAATGACTAGACCAGTTATTCACGCTAAGTCTTGACACGAAGATTCGTAAGCTATAGGTCACAAAAGGAAGTGATAATCCAGGATTTTAAAGCAATAAACACGGGGGATCCTTTGCCCCCTTACACATGAATGGATGACTCAGATAGCAGGGGATAGGATAGGGCCAGGTAAGGGGTCGGAAGATTTAGGGCCAATAAACACACACTCGTACCTTTTGTTGCTTGAGATTTTCGGGATCCGAAAACCAGGTCTCGTCAACAATTACATCTGGTGTCAGAGGTTTTCCACTATATGCAAATGATGCCAAGGAAGATGTTAAAATAACTTTCGTCACAGAAGCAACCTTCAAACAAGATTTAAGGACATCAAGTTGTGCCCTTCACTGTAAGATCAAGAATTTCTGCCCACAGCATTGCATGAATATATCAAGTTTAGTCCAGCATAATAGTTCCTAACGCAATTTATCAAGCACAAAGCATACATATTGTAATTCTATGTTACAAGAAGCTAAAAAGGGACTCTGAAAGCAGAGTAGAACCATACATTCAATATAATTTTGTAAGAGCAACAAAAGGACGTCTAGTTGATAAAAACCTGTGGATCGATGGGACTAAAAATCCCAGGGGATTCTGTGAAAGACACTTTCACACCCAGAAACTACAGGATCAAAAGACCCTTCTTCCAAGAAGTATTTCCTTAGCTCAATCGAGAGCAAGCAAGTGCCCAGTTCTATTTGGGTCGTCTGAAGCACAAACAAACACGATCTAACGAGAACTCTGAATGAGACATCAACTAAATGAGCAAGAGCCGATCAAGAACCCCCACTTCGTCTTCTTCTTGTTGCTTAACCTTCGATTTCTTCTCCATAACAACCGCTTTCTTCTACGATTTTGAGAACCTTCTGACTCCTCCATTACTATTTGATAAATATCTCAGTGCTCGTCCCATGAAGTTCACTTTCTCTGTTTCTCGCCATTCCTCTTTGACCAAACAACGACTGGCGATCTAGTGGAAATATGAGAGCCAGGAAATGTGAGAGCCAAGGAAAGGAAAGAAGATTTTAGAGAACCATAAATCAGAAATGAGACTAAAAAAGTACAGAGTAAAGTAAAGGAACAATCGTCATTAGGCACAACTTTAATTAGTTGAAATGCTCTTGTAGAAGAGTTTTTAAAGAATCTAACTGGTTAGGTTGAATTAGCCAATTCAACTAGCTTATAACCAAACAAGTTTAATAACTTTTTAATATATTCAAACAACTAATTTGAGTCGATCAGCAAAAAAGATAGTTGATAAGTTGTTTACCAAACGAGCCTATATATGTAAAACCATGGTCCACGAGCATAGATTTCACTGCAAGGCAGAAGTGAAAATACATGTAACCTCATAAAACTGCAGTCCTGGTCAAGTTGAGATCGTTACATTAGCACACATGCACGTACAGAAATTTCTACTTGCAAATGAAAACACTACCATGTAACGTTTTTAGAAACTCTAGAAAAATAAAAGAAAAAGAAACCGGTTCCACCGCCACTATTTTCTCCGGGGGAGTTCTCTCGTGATTTACATTTACTATTAGAGATGACATCTTAAAACTCATGCGTGCAGTAGTCGGCAATGCAATAGTTTAGAGGAAGGGTGTCCAAAGCTGGAGATTGTGGCAAGTTCTAGTGCGGGGTTGATTAACACCTGACGCTTAGATTTGGAATTGAATTACTTTTGGCTGTGTTACGGAGACTATGCAAGTGTATATTGAAAATAGGAAGTAAAAGAAAGGGAACTATGAGCTGACAACAAAGGTTGTCTACCAGTACCTGCTTCCCCATGGTTTGCTCATGTTCACTGCTTTTGAGGTTCAAGTGCCTACTTGATATTAGAGTTTGTTGAAGTATCTATAATATCAACCAGGCAAATTTGATTCGATTTCTAGCCTAATGGTTTGCTATTAAGAATTTTAGAATCAGTTTCTTTCGTTGTTCCTTTTGTCCTAAACACTAGCCTGTTTCCTGTTAGATCAAATGTAGTCGTTAACAGTTATTGGCATGATACATTCTCCATATTCATAAACTTTTGCTGACAAAATACACTGGTCCTTAATCATCTATAGCCATTATCTTCTTATAAATGGACAAAGACCCAAAAAAAAAGGAACCTTGAACAAAAGATGTAAGACATAATGGGATCTCTTAATACAAATCATATTATGTGCTTCAGATAGAGCTTTCTAACACTTAAGTCATTAAATTCCACAAAATCTTTACGATGCTCAAAATGGACTCAATCGGAGTCCTGATGACCTGCCCAATGCAACCATACCTTGAACAAGAAATTGAAAACCGCTTCGATCTCATCAGACTCTGGCAAAACCACTCTTCCTTCCTTCAGTGAATTCATGGAAACTACCAACACACAATTAGGGCAGTAGCGGCTAGCACCAAAGTTGGAGCAAATGCTGAACTAATAGATGCGGCCAATTTGGAGATTGTGGCAAATTATATTGTAGGAATTGACAAGATTGAGTTGAAGAGGTGTGAAGAGAAGGGTATCAGAGTCACCAACACTCCAGATGTGTTGACTGATGATGCTGCAGATCTTGCAATTGGGTTGATTCTAGGGGTCATGAGGAGGATTTGTGTTGGTGATGCGTTTGTGAGAAGTGGGAAGTGGCAAGATGGTGACTTTCGATTGACAACAAAGGTTTGGTTTCTGGGCACATGCTGATTTCTTGTTATTTTCATTTTCTGTAGATTTAGTGTTCCTCCTATCGTGTTTGTTTCGTGGACTTATTGAGCTCATTGATAAGTTTGATATGGAAGATATTAGTTTAATGGTTCTGAAATAGTACGACCAGCAACTTTTTCCTGGAGTTGATATAATTGGAAAACTCTGCAAATATTGTACTTATTCATTCTTTTAATATACATGCATAAAAGGTAATCATTTGAGAAGATGGAAAATCCTTGTATTTGTAGCCTGAAAAATGCTGTCCTCTTTCACTGCTTGATCTGCGAAGTTCATTGGGCTGAAAAGGATCGAAGACCAAGTCATACACATACAACTTCACCATTCTATTTGATTTTGACTTGTATTGTGTAATCGAGAACCTGGCTTCCCTATTGGCTTCTGTTTATTGTCACTGACCATTCAGATTAAGTCATAAAATGTAGACTACAAACGGAAATTTCTGACGGAGCTTCACTGTGTGTTCTACTTGACTTGAAGCTGAACAACTTCTCTTTCATTTTTCTATTGCGACTTGTATGTGATGCGCTGAAACAAATTTCTCTATGTTCCAGATCAGTGGTAAATCAGTTGGAATTGTTGGATTAGGCAGGATTGGTTCTGCAATTGCAAGCAGAGCTAAAGCATTTGGTTGCTCCATAAGTTACCACTCAAGATCCCAGAAACCATATCCAAACTTATAAATACTATCCGAACGTCATTGACTTGGCTAAAAGTTGTGAAATAGTTGTTGTGGCTTGCTCATTAACAGAGGAAACCCACCACATTATCAGTCGTCAAGTCATTGATGCATTGGGTCCAAAGGGCATTCTTATCAACATTGGACGAGGTGCTCATGTTGATCAAACTGAACTTGTTTCTGCATTGCTTGAAGGGAGGTTAGGAGGTGCAGGCATGGTCGTGTTTGAAAGTGAGCCTGATGCACCTGAAGAGTTGTTTCAACTTGAAAATGTCGTCCTCCAGCCTCATGTGGGAAGTGACACTACAGGGACCTGCCAGGCAATGGCAAACCTTGTGATTGCAAACTTGGAGGCACATTTCAGCAACAAGCTCCTCTTGACTCCAGTTTTATGATGATTAGGAAAAGTTAGATGAGCTGGCTGAAGTGATGATGCAGAACATAGCTATTGATATTTATATTATCATCAATTATCTAATTATTAATATACAAACAAGCTATTTGATAAGAGCAGGTTATTAGGCGGGAATTGATAAGGGTCTGGTCTGGTGCTTCAGTGTCTGATGTACATTGCTATATTCTTCACTTGAAGGGCCTACTCCATGCGCTCAAGTGCATCTTTAGACCACTGATTTCTGTAACCATGTAGACCCAACCTACAAAATATCATTAGACGAATGAATATATCTCCTTAGCTTTCTTCTGGTTTGGAGGCTTAAGTGAAAAGGGCTTCAAAACATCATATTGTGTGTTCAAAATTCAAAGAGTGGAACTAATGCATACTAAGAATTGAGTGGGCCTATTGAGTTTGAATTTTTCAGGGCTGCAAATAATGAAATATCAAAGTGAAGAACTTAAACTCTAAATAAGAGACTGAAAAATAAGATAACTAGATAGTAGAAAGGGCAGATGATCCTTACCTTTTTAAGTTCTCACTTTATGCAAATGTTCCATGGAAGAATTATAATTCTACCATGGAATTTAGATTTGTTGAAGTAAACTTTTTTATGATAGGCTATATCTGTTGGGATATTTCCTTGTTCTATTATCTTTTTAAACAAAAAACTGATAAAGATTGTTAATTCTTGCAGATAAGAAATGTGCAGAAAGTAAAGAAGACCAGATTTACTTGATTCGATAGTTTAAAACTATCTACATCTAAGGTTCACACTTCCAATGGTGTTTTTCACTAGTATGAAGAAGAAAGTGAAGCAAAGTTTACAGAGTTTAAGCAATTTTTTCAGAATCACTTGCAGGAGTCTCCAACTCTCCTAGTACTCATTGTAAGTACTCTAGCACACTCTCAAAAACCCTTTTTCACTCTTAATCTTACACTCTCAGATATTGGTGTGAAAGAAAATACAGTGTCTGTGTATCTCTTCTGATGCTTGTTTTCTCCGTCTTTTAAATGAGTTGCATGCATGCAGATGCTTCCGGATGATTCTTGAGTAATTGTGGCAGTTGCTCCTCACGCAACCAACTAATAACCATCCTATGTGTTTTGAATGTATTGGCTGTGTTTTTTATTTGCTTCAGTTGTAAGTGTCTTGTGTCTTATGTTTCTGAATTATAAGGTGAACGACTGTGTATTGACCCCTTGTTTATGACTTTGAGTTTTGTCACGTGAGCATGTCTTAGACTAAGTCATTTAGTTTATGATATAGTGAGAAGCTTCTAGAGCTTATCTCTCTTTGATCTCTTTAACCTTCAGACATGTTCTTCCTTGATTCTTCATATATACTCCATTTTTGTTGTTTCTGTGTTGAGGTTGATGGAGTATACGTGATTTCCATCACATATTTCCCTCTTACTCCATCAATCTTCAGCTCAGAACAAAAACCCGAGGGTGATTTGAAATACCAAAACCCTAATTTTTGCCACTTCAGTGAGATCGGATGGATCTGCCTTCGAAATCAAGGGGCTTTTGAAATCTATAAGTAATCCCTACAAAAAATC
The DNA here is from genome assembly GCA_025629785.1 of Erythroxylum oxycarpum. Classification (NCBI taxonomy): domain Eukaryota; kingdom Viridiplantae; phylum Streptophyta; class Magnoliopsida; order Malpighiales; family Erythroxylaceae; genus Erythroxylum; species Erythroxylum oxycarpum. Next base: position 9,578,875 of record JAOTAZ010000001.1, on the reverse strand, counting down.
AATTTCTTTTGGGTTAGTATTTTGTTCCAAAATTCGAAGGGTTTTGCTCACCATTGATTTTTTTCCAGGTTGAAGAAGCCTTTTGCTATCTTATCTCTCACAAAATGGAGTCTGACATTGACGTGCTTGGACCTTTCATGCAAGACGGGGTCTTTACTCAGGTACATCGCACTTTGACTATCTATAAATATTATTGTTGTAGCTAGGTTAGCTTTAATTTCTCTTAGGATGCCTAACAGCCATGTTAATTCTTTTACCCCTTTTGATATTGCATAAAACTTTACTTCTGTGGTTGAGAGTGAAACAATTGACTGTTGTTGTACCTTCCAACTTATTATGTTTCCTGTAAGTGTAAAGTAGTATGTAGACAATGATTTTCTTGTGTCTCTATCTGCTGAGTAGTCTACATCTACATATCCATGTAGGGTTAGACTGTTAATTTTGGCTAGCTTGGCCTTAGTGAAACATGGTCAATGGCTTAGGGTTCCAGCAAGGTATCTGAAGACATTATTCAGTCCTTGCTGGTGCTCAAAGCCAAGATTGGACATGAACTTGCTTAAAATGTTAATAGCATGAGGTCCAGGCACCAAAGTCCAAGTCTTATTCCTTCTTTTAGCTTGAATAACCATATGTTCTCCATCAATTTGACTTTAAAAGGTCCAGGCACTAAAGTCCAAGTCTTATTCTTCGTTAGGGAAGAATACTCCTTTTTACAAGCTTCCTTCCACTGTTTAGCATCACTTCTAGTCATGGCTTCTTTAAAGGTTTCAAGAGCCTTCCATTCAATACCTTCAACCACAAGACA
>JAOTAZ010000001.1:9496484-9508197 GCA_025629785.1 Erythroxylum oxycarpum | reverse complement strand
TCAGGAGGATCGGGATTTCATCATTTCGATTCCATTAATTCAGTGGTGAATCAAGTGGATAATGACTATCTTTTAGCGCCATTACAGATGGAGGAAGTCAAGAGAGCGATTTTCGACATGCATCCAGATAAAGCCCCGAGGCCGGATGGTATGAATGCGGCATTTTTTCAAAAATGCTGACATATTGTGGGGACAGACGTTTTCAACAATTGTCGCAATTAGATGGAAAAACAGGAATTCCCAGCTACTCTAAATGACGCGTTGATTGTGTTGATTCCTAAAAAAGACAATCCAAGTTGTATGAAAGATCTTCGGCCAATTGGTTTGTGTAATGTTCTTTACAACATTATAGCCAAGGTAATTGCGAATAGACTTAAAACCCTTTTGCCTAGAATCATTTCTCCAATGCAGTCGGCGTTTGTCCCAAGGAGGCTTATCACCGATAATGTCATGGTGGCTTTTGAAATTATACATTATATGAGAAACAAGGGCAAGGGCAAGATTGGTGAAACAACGCTTAAGATTGATATTAGTAAGGCATACGATCGCGTGGATTGGGATTATTTGCAGTTTATCTTGTTAAAACTGGATTTCGATAGGAAGTGGGCGGAGCTTGTTATGGTATGTGTTACCACAGTCTGATATTCAATGGTTTTCAATGGAACTGAAGTTGGTTCGATTATCCTTAAACGGGGGTTGAGACAAAGAGATTCGTTGTCCCCGTATCTCTTCATCTTATGTGCCGAAGGGCTTTCTGCTTTGCTACGGCGACACGAGGCCCGAGGAGATATACATGGAGCCACTATTTGCCCCGACAGTCCTAGCATATCCCACCTATTTTTTGCAGACGACATTTTCCTTTTCTTTAGAGCAAATGCAATGGAGGGACACAATATCATACGAATTCTTGCCATTTATGAAGTAACCTAATACTACTCCATCTGCTCGGACTGAGGTTAAAACTATTCTAGGAGTAAGTACTCCTCTAGATCATGGACGATATTTGGGTCTTCCATCGCTAATCGAGAGACAGAAAAAACAGGTTTTTGCTTTTGTCAAGGATCGTTTACACAAGCGGATTACGAGCTGGAAGAACAAGCTTTTATCCAGACCAGGAAAGGAAGTTGTTATCAAGACTGTCGCCCAAGCGCTACCTGCATACTACATGAGTGTTTTCCTCATTCTTCGAGGGACATGTGATGAATTACAAAAATTGATGAATGCCTTTTGGTGGGGTTCGGGCACAAATAACAGAAAGACTATTCACTGGGCGAGTTGGGATCGTCTCTGTATGCCAAAGAAATATAGGGGCATGGGTTTCCTTGATCTCCATTGTTTTAATCTTGCCATGCTCTGCAAACAAGCATGGAGATTTCTCGCTTTTCTGGACTCCCTTCTTAACAAAATTTTTAAAGCAAGATATTTTCCTACAGGCAGTTTTTTGGAAACGAAGAATCGACCTAATGCTAGTTTCATTTGGAATAGTATCTTCGCTGAAAAGGACATATTGATTCATGGAGTTCGGTGGAGACTTAGGGATGGTTCTTTTATTAAGGTTTTCAAGGATCCGTGGATCAATGATGCGGATAACTTTTTTACCACCTCTTTCCCAATTCCATCTTTGGAGCATACGAAAGTGAACGAACTTTTTAATGAGACAGGTTCGGGTTGGGATGTGCAGCTACTAGAAGGGCTTCTTACGCCATACGATGTTGAACGAATTTCAAAAGTCCCCATTGCGCATACAAAGCCTCCTGATCAACTGATCTGGCATCATAGCATGGATGGGCGGTATACGGTTAAATCTGGCTATCAACTGGCTTGCAAATTAAATACAGATGTTGATCATTTTGTAGCGGCCACTCATTGGAGTAGATTGTGGAGTTTGCCTATCCCTCCTAAGGTTAAAGACTTCATATGGCACTGCCTCCGTGGATTTATACCATGTAAGTCTCGACTTAGGCGCAGAGGCGTTACACTCTCCTCTGAATGCGATTTCTGCGGTATCGAGGAAGATTTGAATCACGTGCTTCTGGAATGTACTCAAGCCAAAGACATTTGGTTGCTAGCGAACTTGCAGTTTTCAACTCCGGGAATCGATGCTATGTTTGGGCATACGGTAGCAAACATGTCGGTATCTCTGCTACCTCGAATGCTAACTCTTCTATGGAGTATTTGGTATCACCATAATCTGCGTGTTTGGCAAGGTAAGTCTGTCCCTCCTAGCACGGTTGTTAGTTTTGCTCACAACTTTCTTAAATCCTAGCAGGAAGCACGTAGTTGTTTCGAGAGGGTTACTGGAATAGATGATAGACCGCGTGATATTATATCCGGGTGGCATCAACCTCCAGATGGCGTTTTCAAATGCAATGTAGATGCGGCTATATTAAAAGAGCAGAAAGCTACAAGTTTTGGTGTGGTTTTGTGAGATTCAGGAGGTGGCTTTGTTGCTGCGTTATCAAGTTTTTTGAGTATTTATTGGATCCAATACTGGCAGAACTTATTTCAATAAGAGAAGCTCTTTCATGGCTGAAAAACAAACACATCGATCAAGTTATAGTGGAATTCGATTGTTTACAGGCGGTTCAAGCGGTCACAACATCTTCGTTTAATTCTTCGGAGATTGGAATGTTGGCTTTCGATTGTCACACTTTTAAGCGACATTTTCTCCATTTGTCCTTTTAATGAACGCGTAGGAGTGCCAATAAGGCGGCTCCTTCTCTTGCGATGGTAGCTTTATTACATGCACAACTTCATCATTGGGATTCTATCCCTCATGACTTAATTCCTATTTTACATTCTGAACAATCTATGTGCAATGTTCTTGATAGGAAAAGGCTAGTAGAATCTGGGTGTATTGGGTAAGCCTGTTGGCTTCAGTTAGTTGTTAGCCTTTATCGGTAGGGTACTCTTATGTTTTTGGTAAAAAAAAAAAGTAAAGTAGAATGACATTTTAAACATATTTACAAATGTTATTAATAGAATCAATTACTAATACTTCTAGCAATCTAGTTTTAAGGTTTTTATATTTTAGAGTTTTATGCATACAGTATTTAAGACTATCTCAAGGATGTAATTGAGATAGATCATGATTATTGTTGAATAATAATGATATATCTCAATTTTCACATTCTTATTGCGAGGTTAAAAGTCAATTGATAGAAATGTACATTCAAGTATTTAACCAAATAGTAACTAATACAACTATGCTCAAATCAAAATCTCTTAAATCACTCACTAATTTACGAAACATGATTTCTCCTAGCTAAAGCCAACTCATCAGAAGCTTTTAACTAACCTAACCATACAATCCCGAAACTATCTCATTGAAACACCACAAACCCTATTCTGTCTGGTGTGTCTTCCTCTCTTTTCTCCTTCCGTTACTCTTTCTCAAAAAAAAAATTAAAGAAGAAAGAAAAGAATGCCCTCTTGTAGTTGCTAAAACAGTCTGTTCTGTTCCCGCCGGTTGGGAATTGGGGAGAGAAACTTAGGCGCCCCACCACCACATCTTCTCTCCCCCCCTTCCGACCACCCATCATCTCCGTCCATTTTCTCCATGTTTTTTCTTATTCTCGCTTTCAATATCCACGAGACTCCGCCTCTTGGCTCACCACCTTCTTTGTTATTCTTACACCTGAACCAGCTTACTATTGCCGATACCCTCCTCGCTTTCGGCCATTGTCGTAGGTATCATCAACATCATCTCCTATAGCTTTAATCTCCCATGCCATGTTCAACATTTATTCCTTATCATTAATCCTCAATTCTGCCTTCGACTTGGCCTCTGCCAGCTTAATCTCCGGTCTCCTCTTGCTCTCTCTCGCCGCTTTAGCTCTCGTCTTCCATCTTCACCTCAAATCACGCAACTCCTACCATTTGCAACACTTAAACTCTCTCTGGCCCGTCAGGTTTCTGCTCGTTTTTCTCATCACACTTTGGGCTCTCAACGACCTTCTTCGCTTACCCGTTATTCGTGGTCGATATCTGTACCATCTTTTCCCTTCTGTAGGCCTCTCACAACAAGCCAACCTCTGTAAACTCCACTCCGTTCTTTCCTTAGGGCTCTTAGAGCCCAGTTTCCTCGTGATTTTACTTTTTCTTGTTAACGTATCGATCAAGAAAAATACCCCTAAAGCCTCTTGGGCTCTGGCTTTCATTTCCGTCACCTGCTTGCCCATTTTCTGCATACAACTGGTGTTCTTGTACACTTCAAAGATAGAAGGTCATTTAGCACCTATATTTTGGCGAAGTTGGGTGGTTTCGCATGGAAGTTTTGAGAAACAAATTGTGTTGTGCTCGTACCCATTAATGAGCGCAGTAATCTTCGGTGCCTTTGGGATCTGGTACTTGATTGCCTTCAGCTTATCATATTATCAAGCTGTAACCATTGTGATCAACAAGGGATTGAGGACACGACTATATTGGCTTGCTTTTGCGGTGATGGTAACGTTGCCACTTGAAATCTTGTCGCTTGCCTTGTCCTTATTATGGAAGCCTGAGGAAGCGCCTTCCGCCACCTTTGTGTTCCTTGTGTTTTTTATTACATTAGTTCTGGCCGTGGTCGGGGAGGGCATTTTGGTAATTGTACCCATCTCCGATTCGTTAGGAGCCAGCGGAGACGCTTGGCAGCTGTCTTCCGGTGAAGATGAAGGACAGATACAAAAACTAATGGATGGGATGGGTGTAATACGTGCATGAGTTGTTCTATACAATATTGTTATATAGTTCCGGCAATGGAGGACTTTCCCATTTGTAAGTACGTGCAACTGTGCAAGGGTGAGAAATATTAATTCAAAGATGGGATATTATTCAAAGTAAGCTTTGATGCTAATGTTTTACCTTGTGGTCGGAAGTGAAACAGCATTTTTAAGCTTGACTTTTGTTGCTCTCGATTGCTTCTTAGTTAATGGTCAATTTCATAATTGGATAGATAAGAAGTAATTCTCGTAAGTTTACAAATCAAACATAAAAGGAAATCCCTCCCTGGTCCAACTTGGTACATTAGTCTTAAAATATTTGATATTTTCCTAATATTTTTATATCAATTGAATATATGTGATTCTTTAAGTACTCATCGTAACATAAGGATCATAATACGATATATATGTTTAACCTCTTGCGGTTATCTGTGTGTTAATTTGTATGCGGTTTGAGGAAACACGTTTTGTGCAGGCGAAGAGTTGTTGATTTTGGTAATAAGTGTAATCCAAAACAATCCAATCTTTCATGATTTAAAACATGAACGTTGGAGGGATGTTGAAATTCAGTGTGTCAGCTGATAATTCGGCAGATGCCTATTGGACTGTATTAAGGTTAACGGGTAACAAACCCACCATTAGAAAATTGAAAAAAAAAAAACAAACCTGTGAGTCCTTGGAAATAGGAATGGCGTTAAGAACGATTTAGTAACTTGATAACGTACCTCGTCTGATATGATCCAACTATCCGTATCTTTTAGTTCCTATCACTTATGCTGATTAACTGCGATCTTCCATTTGTAATTATCACTTCATAATAAAGACCGTGTATCTCACAATTAATTTAATGAATTACAGCATTACACCATTTTTTTTTTTTGGGTAGAAAGGAGAATTACAAACATATTAAACTACTAGGTGGGGAAAAGAAACCCCAAATATATCCTCCAAAAGGATAATGAAGCAACCCACAGGTGGGTTGTGATACCAATAGATGCCGATGTCGAGAGATTTGGCGTAGTTAGCTAGCCAATCCGCAACTCTATTCGCTTCACGGTAAATGTGTCTAGTTTTCACAATCCATTGGCGGTGCAATAAGTGATGGATCCCCAAAAGTAACTCGTTATAAGGCACTGAGGATGTGGAGGAGGATGATAATAGATTGATGACGGTCAAGGAATCAATGTCCAGTTCCACCCTCCGGTAACCCAGACTCCAGGCCAGTGATAAGCCAGAGAACACCCCCCAGAGCTCCGCACTAGCTGAAGTACAATAACCAATATTGTGCACAAAACCCCCAAGCCATGACCCTGTACTGTCCCTGAGGATGCCACCTGCAGTAGCCCTCGGAATTGACGCGCGAAATGCACCATCAGTGTTGAGACGAACCCATCCCTGAGGAGGAGTATTCCAGCCAACAAGAATCTCTACCCGGTGTCGTGGACCCAGTAGAGCACATTCCACTAGCAATTTGGCATAAACGATCGAATGGACATACTGAGTAACCACTACCTGAGGATTGCTCGGCCAGGAAAAGTGAGTATCAAAAATTGATTTGTTACGCCAATTCCATAGGAACCTGCAAGTTGTGCCAAAGAACAACGACCAATCAAATTCGTGTATCATTTGGTGCTGGCGCAGGTTATCCAGCAACCATTGATGCTTAGTTGTTTGGAAGAAACCATCAGAGATAAGGGTACTAGTAACACCGCGCCAGAATGGCTGAGCTCGGCATCCATCTCGAACTATATGCATTATCGATTCCATTTCCCCGCAATGTTGGCAAGAAGAATCCGCTGATTGATGCCTGCGAGTTCTTTGCTGATTGGAAGGAATTTTGTCACGAGTTAGTAGCCATAGGAATGCACGAATTTTTTGGGGACCGTCCCATTTCCATATTTTGTCCCAGAAACTGTTGTGATGATTGCGCAGCTGTCTAGTGATCAAATTGTAGGCCGAGCTAACAGAAAAAGTGCCTGTCGGGGAGACGCTCCAAAATATACGGTCCGGACCACAATGAGGGCTTGGAGGTAGAATACCTGCAATTGCCATACAAATCTCGGAGGGGAGGAAACCTTGGAACAAACTCCATTGCCATCCTCCTCGGGCATCCACAAACTCCCGGTTTATGAAGCAAATGTTCTAGAATAGGCCGAAAAGCCCTAACTTGAAGCGGCCCAAAATCATCTACCTATGCGCCACACCAAAACTAAGTGTGTTCTCGATTACCCACCACCCATTTCAGTCCTTTCAAAATATGCTCCCAAACCAATGCTATTCCTCGCCAAACCATGGACCCGCCTGAAGCTACAATATGAGCAGGTAAATTAGAACGATTAAACTTATATTTGGCACTTAAGACCTGTACCCATAATGCCTCAGGCCTAGTTAATAGTTACCAACCAATTTTACTAAAAAAGGCATCATTAGTTTCTCTGATTTTTTGAAGACCTAAGCCACCATCCGCTTTCGGCTTGCACACTGAATCCCAATTCATTAAACTAGATTTTCGATTCTTGTCTGTAGACCCCCAAAGGAATCGTCTAATAATTCGTTCGAGATCATCACATAATTGACGGGGAAGTTTCAATGATTGCATTGTGTAGTTTGGAAGAGCAGACAAGACGGATTGGATTAAGGTGGTCCGACCAGCTAGGGATAAAAATTTTCCTCGCCAACCCTCCAGTTTCTTCTGGACTTTATCTAGGAGAAACTGATATGATCTTCTGGACGTGCGTTCATGGATGAGTGGGATGCCAAGGTGTTTACCTAAATTATGCGCCTGTGGAAATCCCAGTTGGTGACTTAACTGCCGAGCCAAGCTGGGTGAAATAATTTTAGAGTAAAAACACTTGGTCTTAGCAGTACTCACACTTTGGCCAGAGGCTGAAAAAAATCGGGCTAGGACCTAGGAAATGACCAGGGGCTGAACATCATCTATTTGAGCGAAGAGGATAAGATCATCGGCGAAGAAAAGATGGGTGAGAGCGGAACCCCGACGACTCAGGCATATGGGCGTCCACTGTTCTGCAGTGACTGCCTCTGTGATCAAGTGACCCAACCTCTCAAGACACAGAACAAAAATATAAGGGGATAAGGGATCGCCCTGGCCTATACCCCTACTAGGACAGAAGCTGTCTGAAAGCTCCCCTCCCCGATTGACTTGCATAGACACTGTAGTGATGCATTTCATAGTAAAGGTAATCAGATTATCCGGTAAGCCTGCTTGAACCAAAGTGTCATGAATGAAATCCCAATTCAACCGATCATAGGCTTTATCAAGGTCTACCTTAAGAGCAAGAAAGCCGGATTGGCCCTTCTTTTTCCTCATGGTGTGTATGACCTCTTGGACTATAATTATATTATCCGTTATCTGTCGATGAGGCACAAAGCTACTCTGGGTTGGAGCAATCAAAGTGGGTAGATAGTCTTTGATCCGATTAGATAATAACTTAGCCACTACTTTATAAAGGACAAAACAGAGACTGATAGGTCTAAATTAGGAGATGAACGATGGCGAATGGATTTTTGGAATGAGGACAAGGATTGTACGATTAAGATACTCATCCCAAGTCTCCAGATTAAAAATTTTCTGGATAAAGTCCGTGAAAGTGGCCCCAACAATATCCCAAAATTTTTGGAAAACTAGCGCTTGAAATCCATCTACACCCGGTGCTTTATTAGATGTTAATTAAAACATGGCGGATTTAATTTCCTCCGACTTCAGCGGGCCGCCCATGACCTCTTGAGCATTAGAGGGGAGGGCAGGAAAGGTCGCTGTTGTAGAAATAGGCTGGGAAGTACATGGAGGTCGGGAATAAAGATGCTGAAAGTAAGCCTGCGCCAAAGACCGCAGAGCTACCTTATCAGATATAACGGTACTATCCTCGAAGCCGGGAGAATGAACTGTCGTATGTTTCCTTTTCAAATTTGTCAGGGCATGATAATAGGACGTGTTGCGATCGCCATGAGATAACCATTGGGAACGAGATTTCGGATACCAGTGCAACTCCTCCTTTCCTAGTACTTGTTCAAGTTCGCGGGTAAGGAATATCTCCAACTGCTGGAGCGTATTCATGTGACTCACCTCCCGGACACGCTGGATACTAGCTAGGCGGGCCAACAAACTATTTTTACGCTTAAAAATATTGCCAAACACCTCTTTGTTCTAGGTATGAAGAGTCCCGGCAAATCTAAGTAAAGACCCACTAAAATTATAAGGATCGGGTGGCCAGTGTGTTCGCACTAAGGAATCAAAGGAAGGATCCGCAAGCCAGACAGATTGAAATAAAAAAGGACGGTTGACGGAACCAGTTGGTGAGTTCTGCTAGAATCGGATCAAAATGGGTCGGTGGTCAGATTTGAAGTAAGGAAGATGATAGATGGAAGAATGAGGGAAGACATCATGCCATTCATTGGAGCAGAAAACCCTGTCTAACTGTGCCGCAACAATACCCCTTCTCCATGTGTACCGGGATCCCTCATATCCAAGGTCTTGGACTTGGCATTGTTGAATACACTTTAGGAAGGATTTATTCACTATGTTTCTGGTGTTTGCTCCCTCTCTCTGATCACCTGCAGCCAGCTTCGCGTTAAAATCCCCTCCAAGTAACCAACCGCCTGTCGTGTGCGGTTGAATATGCTCTAAATTTTTCCATAAGAATTTTTTATACTGGTGTTAAGGACTTGCATAGATGGCCGTGAACATAAAGGCTACACCATCCTTCCGTATTTTTGTATGGACAAATTGCCTATTAGCTAGTAGAATATCGACTTCCACAAACTCCTTCCATAGTAACCATATACCCCCTGAAAACCCTATAGCTTCCACTCAAAAAGATTGCGTAAAACCTAATCAGCGTATGACTTGATCAGCACGATGACCGCTGATTCGGGGTTCAAGTAAAACTACCATAAATGATTGATGAGTACGAACGAGATGTAACAGTACTGGTTTCAGCAATTTCCCACCCGCACCTTGGCAATTCCAAATTAGTATAGTCATACGTAATTAGTAAAAACGTGTACCACCTTTCTCAGGCGTGGGCAATACTGGTCTGAGGGTCCAGTACTTCGATGGGGTCCATATAGGAGTCCTGTGGTGGGGACTCCGAATGCAAATCAGTGACCATTTCCTTGACTCCGTCCCTGCCAGCAACGTAGGGCGGGTCAGGTGGTTCAAGTTGGGGAATGGAAGATGGCTGGTGAGAGATGCACAAATGGGTGTCTCCAACATCCTCAACCACTGACTTAGGCTTTTCACACTCCATGGCAACTGCCCCCGGTAGACGGAAGCCTGATGAGGGGTAGACGGAATCCTTATGAGAGGCTATGTGAACCGCCTGATGAAACGCTGCATGCGGGGTGAGGGACGGTTGCATGCTTGGAACATTGGGGACATATGGTGACGTCAGAGGTTGGTGGACCGTCTTGCATGGGAACGTGTTGGGTTGCATATTGTAAAGTCTCCTTGCCTTTAGTTGCTGTTTGGGAGTTAGGCATGATGGAATGGTTAGGTTGAGTTGTGCGGAGCCGGGCTCTGCGTCCTGGAGTAGGCAAGTTGAGATCGTCCAGAAGTTCTGTGTTGTCATTTGGAGAGTTGTCTTTGTCAGGAGATCTCGTAAAAAGATCGGTGGGGATCTCCTTTTCAGGAAGTGTTCTAAAATGAGACCTGTGTGTGGGCACGTGATCTGCCTCGAAAGAGGGATGGGACCCCTGTTTAGGCAACTGTGTTGATGGTCACCTGCCTCGTCGGGGTACTTGAACCTAAGGTCCATATGCCTCATGGTGAGGGTCCCATGTTGTCGGTGGTCGTTGGATGTCTCCTACTGTAGACCTGGGTTGGTTGCTAGCCACTGGAGGTGATTCGTGATTGACGGTAGCTTTGTTGGGGCAACCCTCTGCACTGTGTCCCACTCGCCCACAATGGAAGCAAATTTGAAGTAATCCTTCAAATGCTACTTTAAATTCTTCTCCATCTAATTCCACCCGAGAGACAAGGGGTTCAGTTAAATCTATGTCCACTGCAACGCGGGCAAACCTGCCTCTTTGGGTCTGTTGGGTATTAGTATTAATTCTCATTGTATGGCCTACAATGTTGCCTAGCGCATGGAGGATTGCTGGATGGTAGCGCGAGACTGGAAGATCGGGAAATCTTACCCAGACGACTGCGCGCGAGACCTTCCCTGTTGCCGGCTTGAACTGCGGACTCCATGGTTGTACCACCAAAACATGACCGAAGATGACCCATGGTCCCTTCGTTAGGGCCGTCTCAAAATGTTCGGTCTCAACCAAGTTAACCAGAAAAAAATCATTGTCGAGATCAATCACTTTTAGGGGGCCTGACAGATTCCACATGGATTTGAGGCGATTTTTCAGCAGTCGATAACCAATCCTTCTCCCCAACAAATTTAACGATGACTGCTTTTTCCCAGGTTTTATCAAGGCAAGTTTTAAAAGCAGAGGACAATTCAATAGCTTGTCCGTACACTCCATTCACTGGTATGATATCGCCGTCTTCCACTTCTGGTAGGGTCTCCTCTGGCCATACGGGGTCATCCTCTTCCCCAATCGGTAAATCGCATGTGACTGCTGCACGATAGGATATGGGTTGTGGCACCGGGGAAGGGAGATCCTCCTGTTCACGTAAACGAACCTTCTTCGCCGAAGGTCCAGCGTTGATGGAGTGACTAGAATCGCCTCTCGCTGCTTTAGAATGTTTAGAGCTATCCATCTCTTTTATCAATGTCCTCTTTGTTTGTGAACAAAATACAACATAATTTTGATTCCAAAACAAATCTATCTATCAAGCAAACACGAGACATGTAGCACCCCACTTTCGCAAGACCCGAACCCGGCATCGACGGTGATATCCGAGTCCGTGCCCGCGAAGGTAGCATGCTAGAACAATCAATCACTCATAAACTGGTATGATTTTTTTTTGAAACACTAACATAGACAAAAGTCCATTTTCAGTTTGGGCCAAATAAAGTTAAAAGTCGATAGCACATTTC
>JAOTAZ010000001.1:9437215-9448815 GCA_025629785.1 Erythroxylum oxycarpum | reverse complement strand
TTTTAAAAGTTCGGGTTATAATAAAAAATTTGAAAAAAGTTTGGGCTTTTTTTTTAATAATTAACCTTATAATTAATTATATTAATTTAAAGTAAAAATCATTTATAATATCAAAGAATGTACAGAACACGAAAAGAAAACTAGCCTGAACTACCAGTCAAAGGCTTAATAAACACAAGCATAAACTAAAACTACCATTCTACCTGTTCCAGTTCCTTATCTCCGTCTCTTTGAGTGACTTGTGAAACTAGGCTTTTCCTTTGCTTCTTCAACTTTTTCTAACATCTCTTTTCAAGATCACTTATAATTTACGAACAACTTCTGAAGTTGTGGACTTTGATCATCATCATCAAGGTGTTTTAGCAATGGCAAGGCCTGGTAACAGGATCATACAAGCCAAGCTGGTGGGTACGTCTTACCCTTTTATACCTTTTTTCCCCTCAAATCAGTCACAATTTTATACATGACCTGCTCTTCTTGTTCATTTTATTGATGGAATTTTTTTTTTCCTTGTTTTCTTTTCCAACATGCTTTATACATGGTTTTAGCTTTCGAGGCTGTAGTTATGGTGCTTTCTTTTTTTTAATCTTTTCCTTCACGACTGTCATAACGTAAATTCTTCTCTGTGAAGCTACTCCGTTCATAGCAATTTCGTTGCAAAACTTCTTTAACTCTTTGATCTTTTGGTTATATGAGAAAATCATTTGTTCCTGACACGTTTGATTATGTGCTATAGGTACTTTTGGGGGATATGGGAACTGGGAAGACCAGTTTGGTCTTAAGATTCGTCAAGGGCCAGTTCTTCGATAATCAGGTTTACTTCCACGATCTACTGTTGCTTTTTCCAATCTGATTATGCTACTTCAACCGTTTGTTCCTTAATTACGTGAATCTAAATGCGTACAGGAGCCAACGATAGGAGCAGCTTTTTTTACACAGATACTGTCATTATCTGAAGCCACCGTGAAATTTGATATATGGGACACAGCAGGACAAGAACGGTATCATAGCTTGGCTCCAATGTACTATCGTGGGGCAGCAGCTGCAGTAGTTGTCTACGATATCTCAAGCATAGTAAGCATCTTTCTCAAGTCCTTAGCTATGATAAAAACCAGTTTCCTTATTATTCTAATAATTAACGCAATAACAGTAAGTGACAGTACTGCAAAGATTGTTGGGAATTCAATGAAATTCTCTTCCAATTCACTTTTTTATGTTGATCATGGTCTGCAAGGGTCGTAAATAGTAAAAACCCTATGGCCATGCCTAAGCAGGAGTTATCTAGAGGTTTTGCCAAATAGTCCCGTAGTGAAATTTCGATTTTGGGAGAAAATAGAATGACATCAAAATCTCTCAATCTCAGATTCAGATTCTGAAAGGGGTCTATTGTTGTTTTTTCAAATGCTTGCATTCTATTCCATTCAACAGATGGTAGCGTCGTAACGTAAAATTTCAATTTCTAAAACTTGGCCTGAAGGTTAAGATCTCTTTACCAGGCATATCCTTATTTCTATCACAATAATCAAAGGGATGTTTGTTTACATTTTGAATCTTAATCTATCAAGAACAAACACATATTTATGATGTGATTGGTTATTGCTCCAGGATTCATTTACTCGAGCCAAAAAGTGGATTCAAGAACTGAAAAGACAAGGTAAGCACATCGATTTAAGCTATCTTCTCGAGCTCGATCCTTTTTTGTCTCTGTTTCCAACCCCATGCCCTGACTAGACACAAAGCTGGTCCTTATGCAATATCTTTTGTTTCAGAAACATGCTGGGTCTAATCATGATAACTTTCATGATTTTCGTATGCATATTAAATTAACGACTTAATATTTCTTCGCACGTTTTTTTTCCAGTAAATCCTAACCTTGTTATGGCATTGGTGGGGAACAAATCTGATCTGGACTCAAAAAGAGAGGTGCCAAATGAGGTATATATGAGTTCATCTGTAAGAAATGCATCTTCTTGTATCCGCATACTTTTTAGAAAAGACCTGATAAATTTTCATTAACATGAAACAGACACATATTTCTGACTCTTGGCTGGACCCTAAATCATATAATCAGTAGTCCTATTTATTTAAATGAACACAATTTACGAAATGTCCTCCATTACTAACAAATTTTTTGTAGGAGGGCGGGCAATGTGCACAAGAGAATGGAATGTTTTTCATAGAAACATCAGCAAAAACAGCACAGAATATCAATGACCTTTTCTATGAAATAGGTAAATTGTCTATGTGAAATCAGCAAGGCGTTCTGTCAATAACTATAACCTCTTGTCATGAATCTGTAAAAGCTAGCCTTACCTAAGATAAGCAATTAGCAATAGCAGAACCATATTCAGAAGAGAACACAAAACTCTTAACTCTTGTGCTTGTCTAAAGGACTTTGATGTCCAAATCATGGCTGTTTTCTTTGTTTCTATGATTTGCAGCCAAGAGACTGACGAAAGCTTGCCCTCCAAAGCCTGCCGGAGTGAATCTAAATAGTGAAACAAAAACCAGAAATACAAGAAGATTTCTGTGCTGCTCTGTGTGAGACTGGCATGCCTCAAGAGCAAATAAAATTGAAGCCCCCTCCTATTGCTGTTGTAGAAACGTTTTCTTCCTTTTGGACACTGATGATCTTTCCTTCTTTCCAGTACAAGGAATGAAGTAAACATGTCTGTAAAGCAAATTGCTCACAAGAAAAGGAAAACAAATGGAAGTTCATGACATAATTCGCCATTCCCTCTGGGCCCTCTCATGGGATTACCTTGTCTTTTGCTTCTATTTTTTTCTTTTTCCAATTGCTTTATGTTTTTATGGAGTGAAATATCCATCCATAATAACATTAAATTCCTTTAATCCAAAAAATAATGTGAAGTCATACCTTAAATGCAACTTAATTCACAAATTGTGCATCTCTGAGAATTTCAACAACCACCTAAAGTCTGCAAATGACACGGAAGATCCGTAAGCCATTTCCCATCGAGATGTTTCAACACTGAAATTATAACTTTGATACTCTATCCTATCTTCATATTCACTTTATACCAGATCCAAAGAGATTGAGGGAAAAAAAAAAGAGCTATTTCTTTTCCTTGTACTCAATACACCAAACTTCTACATCGTTTCCTCTGTCATACTTCCCCACATACTGAGGGACTAGTGAGAGGTCAATACGTTTGCCCACAAAACATCGGGAGTGCTCATCTTCAAGGTCCTTATTTTCTGCACCACATTTGAACATTACTAGCTAAGATCTTGCCAATGAAAAAATTGGAGAAATAGACGATATTGACAGCCACCTACCCTCTCCATCCCTCAAATAACTTAGGAAACGTGAATAACCATTTGCCACAACATCAAGATCATCAAGACTGAAGTTGTAACGTTTTTCCAGTGCCAAATATAAAACCTTTAAAAGTGGTAAAACTTGTTAATTTTTGTACCAAATCCACCGCTCCAACAGATTCCTTGAAAACCAAAGATAAAATACACAAAAGAAATGTGAATCATAAAATGTGTAAGCAACTGCAAGGCATTCGACACCCACTGTTTCATAATTGATTTTCTAGTGTGGACAGCCTTTTGTAATAACCAACAGACACAAAAGATAATTTAGGCGACAACTTAAAGAGAAAGCAGGAACCGAAAAAAGATTTATAGAAACGGGCCAATGGCATTACTTAACCAATAAGAAGGATACCTCTATAATCCAAGGATTTCTTTTAGGACATGACAACCTAAAATCCTAAGGATTAGCAAGGTTTAGAGACAAGAAAGATCAATCTCATGGTTCTGCTCTAGTCATGTGCAAGATTCTACGTTCTGATGTCCACTATTGAAGTGCATACCTTTCTAGGAGCCAGTGACATTAATCTTTCCAAAAGACTGAAAAGAGAATCAGTCAGATCATCACTGTATATTACATCAGCAGCTAAAAGCAGCGAAGCTCCCTGTGCTTCTTCAATTTCATCAGATGTCCAACAGTAGCTGGCATGACAGCCAAAATGATCAATTTCATTTCAAAATGTGAACTTATATGAAAATGATACCAATTGAGTTTATATCTCACCTCTGAGCTGCAGAGTTCCCTACATTGTCTGTAGGTGGCCAGGAACTCCAATCAAGTTCACGCACATTAATTACAGCCTTATAGTTTAACACTCTTGCATTAAGGTGAACATTTTTGGCACAATTTTCAAGGATATGATCTCCACGATCTGCCAAGAGTACTTTCAAGTTATAGTGAAGAGCCCAAAACATATGGAAGAACAAAGTTATATAGGACAGGGAGAAAGCATCCAACCATCAAGGCATTGGAATAAATGTCATCATTAGGGAAGATGCAACTAATAAGGCCATGAAACTTGAACAAAAATTCTAAAATTTTTCTATGTTATTATTTTCTGCAAGTGATAAATTAAATTCCAGTTAATTTAGATAAAAACAGCCAATGCAGACAGAGAAATTTTCAGAAACTGGATCTTGGATCCTGTACCACAGAACTACTAAATTTCAAATACTAGCACCAACCTAATGTTTTTGTATGTAAGAAAATTGATTGAGATATGAAAATCCCACATCATTAGTTAACCAAGTGTAAGTGACACAGCATCCAACTTCGAGAAGAATAACATTCTGATATGCATTACACCGGATGGGAGACCCAAAACTAAAAAGGCAAGGTCCAACTTATAACAATTTCCATGTTATACCTGTCAGGAAAACCGTCTTAGCAACGCTGGCAAGCAACATGCCCACAAGACCTGATAACGAAACACACAGAAAATCCTGTCAGACAAAGAACACATCTGAATTGGGTTGAATAATTTTGAGATGGCTCAATACAAAATGCAGAAAGTCGAGAGACTAACTAAACTAACTTATTTCCTAGGTCTTGAAGCTTCCATTGCTACACACTAACAAATATTATCATAACATGAGCCCCTTCCCTCTTCTCTTGCAGTTCTCAATGTATTTAACCATTTCTTCAATATACCTGAGTTTTCCAAATTTTAGAAGACTGGATGCATCTCCTTTCAGCCACAATCTTATTCTAATATTTCATAAACTTCCCAAACTTAATCCTCGTGAGTTCAACAATTTGAAGAATGTTGGGAATTTTAGCAACAAGTGTCAAAAGATTGCACAATAAGACAAGGTAAAATTAGCTACCTGTTCCAGCTCCAAGTTCTATTGACACAATACCATCAAATTCAGATGATGTGAACATCTTATGCAATACAAAATCAGACAACACCATTTCTGCTTTCCAAACCTGATATAAGAGTAGCTCAATGATGGTCAGTTTTCAGGAAACCAAAAAGGTAAAGGGCAACAAAATCAATTACCTGCAACCCAACATTAGAAATTGATGAAGTGATATTGTGACTGATGGTTAAAGTGAGAATAGGTGTAGAGAATTCTGCGAGTTTTGATGTAGTAATTCATACATTTGATAACCGGAAAAATTGAGATAATACGAACGTTATAAGGAACAGATATAAGACACCACCAATTCAGAAATCACTACATTTTTCAGTTGACAATATTGGAGCATAAAACTACATAGCAGAATTGGTTTCAAAAACGTTGTAAACAAATAATTTCATTAATCCCAGTTCGTATTTGCATTTTAACAAATATTTGTTCATAAAACAATAGTTATTGATAAATTATGATCCCATACAACAGAGCTGAAAACATGTCGCATATCCAATCAGTGAGGCCATTAGTACTTACTTTCCCCGCAAACTAAGAGGGAACAAAATCAAACTCCATTAAGTCAGACGTTATTTACATATTCTAGACTCCAGCAAAGAGAGAAAGCTAAAGAAACCACTTTGGTAATGAAATTACTCACGGCTGCGTCTAGTGAGGACAAGATCGCCATCTTCATCAAAACAAATTGATCGGTGCATAGGTACTTCTCCACTTCTAAACAGATCAATACATCTTTCCCCATGATTGCCTGCACAGACACACCCCACGACATCACAATCCCATTCCCACATTATTATCAGCGCCATATAAAAAGGAACCTTAAACCTTCATGCCTATATAACAAAAATTAAAAAGTGAAAGCTTTTTCAATATGTTTTACCAGGTGGAATGGTGATGGTGAAGAGGGAAATATGGGGGCCAGAAGAACCAGGTGGGCAACCAATATGCAGCTCGCTCATCACCTGCTCATCCTCAGCCGCTTCCTCCTCCATGTCACGGCCGGTCTTCTGCCACCACGTTTGCATCGCTTCCCCTTCTTCACCGCCTAAAGAACCCACAACTCTTTGTCCATGGGAGATGACAAGTTAAAACGATTCGTGTTGCCTCATATTGACAAATTTTCTATGAAACTTTTTTAATGAACGAGGAATAGCCAAACCCGAACAGGTGTTCTAAGGTCCAGATTTGCTGACTCAAAAGCCCAACGCTTGGGTGAAATTGCTATCCAAAGATCAAGCCTTCCAGAACATTTGGTGCCAATTTTCAGATTTATAGGAGAACTGTTTCAACGCTCGTTAACTTCCTCGGATAATGAGTTTTGGACCTAACTAACATTCACAGAGAAACATCGGACAGGCAATAGAAGATATTTTCCTACGAGAGATTTTTATTTTAAAAAAAATACGTACTTTACTATTTCTTTATGATTACAGATTACTTTTTCTAAACCAGTGTCCAAATGTAAGGAATACAACGAAAGCTGCCCAATAACTTATATCAATCTTTATTTATTTCCCTTAAGAAATGCAATTCGGTCCGCTAGTTCGTCGCAATCAGGCAGATTGGGATGAACATATGGTCTTGGCATATCTGAGGCAGCCCTTGCGTGTAATGTTCTTGATTCGCTAGGAGTTGCAGGCACGAGTGTATCAGATTTTGTGGCTCGAGGACTCTTCATTTCACCTGTGCCATCACTTGTTTGACAAGGAGGTTTCATGCGTGGCTTGGCTCTGTTCTTGTCAAACGACGAGGCTTTGTTACTATAATACATCAAAAGCTTGTCCATCATCGTTTCCTCATCATCATCACCTGGTAAAACTCTTGTGCCAACCTTTTCACGACCTGGTGGTGGCTTCAGTGATTTTTCAGGATTATCGTTAGAGTTTTCTGGTCCTGAGGGCCGTTGCAGTGGACTTCCAACGCTAGAAATGTCTTCAAGAACTTGGTATTTGCTTACGTTGGACGGTCTCCTTCTAACTGATCTGGGTTTTGGTTTAGATTCATCATTTAAATCATCCTGTTGGTTTTTTCCAGAACTGCAAGCCGATATTGGGGACCCTTCAATCTTCGTTTCTTCTTTATCAGCTATTGTCTTAACATATGGTGGGGGAATAGATTTATAGTTAAATAACTTGTCGTCATGTCCTGGACTTGTTAATGAACTTGAAGGACAATGTTGGCTATCTCTACCATTGCTAGTTGACCTCTTATCATCTTGACTGCCACTTTGCACCTTGATCATGTCATCATTGGCGATCTTCCTTCCGCCAGGTGCAGCTTCACTTTCATTTCTTTTCGAATTATCGCGCTCTTTTACTTTGTCTACTTTGTACATGGAATCAAGCCTGTATCTCTTCGGCAAAGAATCATTCTCGTTTCCACTCAATTTATGTCCATCTTCCTCAACCTTGCTCTCCTTTTCTGGGTGAGGATGAATGTGATCCTCCCATTTTGGGTGACTATAATTCTCTTTTTTCTCTGTATTGTATGCATAATCCTTCTTTGATAATGAATCGAGTTCAGGGAGGTCCTGCAAAGGAATCATACACATGTAAATAGCTATTTGCGGGTTCTGAAAGAAAGTTTGTTTAAACATGAACATGTGGGTAACAAGTAACTAAAATACAAGCTTACTTGTTGAAGAGAGACTTGTCCAGTGGAAGAAGCTTTGAAGAGTTCTTGTTCTAAAGATTTGGAATTCCATTCTATGGAAAATTCATGCGCTATATCGTGCATTAGATGAAGCTTCATCTCCTTTGTAGCTGGTTTTCGATTTAATTTTGACACGAACTGCAGTTGACATTAAAGCAATTAATTATCAGTATTAAAAACTCAATACAATATTAATGATTAATACTTTTTAGTAATGGAAAGCAAACCTCTTTATTGACAAATGTTTCAATAGTAATCTTGTATCTATCAACAAATAAGGTTCGAAGGTCCTTTAATTCAGGAAAATCAGAAAATCTTGCTGTAGCATATACGAGTGAATGGACAGCTTCTTTGCATTCTCCAGGACATTCTCTGTATCAAACAGAGAAGAAAGAACATTTGTCAATGTTAAATATCCAAAACATTGCAACTAGTTTTATTGTATTAGATCAATCCAAGGTTTATAAACATTTTGACAGAACTTAGTTTTGAGAAAATAAAGGTATGATAAATATGAATATAGAAAAGCATTTCATACCTCTGTTTATCAATGCTTGAGAGATTGCTGGATATACACCCGCAGAATTGCTCAATAAAATCGTAAGCATCTATCACATTTTGTTCAACCATGAGTCCTTCAGCCTACATTAACATTGGGAAGCAATGTAAGATCTGATTTTAGTGATGATAATAACAATAATCCAATGTGCATCAACAGCTCACGGATTCTTATCGGAATGTAACTAACAAATTTTTTAGACAAACATCAACATTAAAATAAGATATTCTTAAACCTCCTCCTCATTACCACCAATCAGACCAGAATGATGCATGATAATTTGTATATTGACGAAATAACAGATTATCAGAGGTACTGGTGCAACCATGAAGAAGCATCTTTCGGTGGGAAATAAAGATTGAAACAGAAGATCATAAATTTATATGAAAAATTAAGATCATGATTTTGTTTAAGATAAGAATAATTTTTAACTTGAAAGGCTTTGACCATTTTGGTTTATAGAACTTACAAAAATGAAAAACTTACTCTGCAAAAAGCATTATAATCGTGGCCGCTCCTTATAAGTTCTGCAATGTCATTCTTCAAATACTTCACAACCGCCTTCTTCTTCTTCTTTAATGTGTCCACTCGACACTTTGTCATCTTTATAGAGGATTTGCTGTATATTCAGAAAGATGATTGCCATCAACCACCGTCACCAAATTTTAAAAAACAATAACAGAGAAAAGCTAGAGGGGAAGCAGTATTTGAAGAACGACATAGATATGAATAGAGAGGTGGTAAAGTACCATTTTCTGTAAAACTTGGACTTAGTGAGATCGGTAAACATGATCTCTAACTCTCCCTCTATTGAATCACTAGAACTTCTAAGAGGGAGGGAGATGGAGAGAAACAGAAAGAGATTATTCTGGTTTCTTGCTATCTTTATTTCTTTAAATATGTCTGATACTGTAAGGGATAATTTGAAGTGAGCGTATATAAACAAGAAAACCCAAGAATCTGCGACAAAGAGGCAACGAAGCAAAGAAACGAAACAGTTGCACCGGGACTTTGCGGGGCCAAAAAGGCTAGCAAATTTATAGAAAGAAAGAGATTTGAAGATATGGGCAGGTATTATTCAAGGTGGCAAACCGAAAAACCAGAAAAAGTAGAAATCTTTAGCAAGAAAATGGGTTCCAAGTTAGCACCAGCAAGCTCCCAAAGGAAGAAGAATAACAGCTGTCTGAGCCTGGAAGAGAAAATAGGAGAGAGGGCACAAGTTTAGTTTTAGACAGAGAATGACATGCATTATGTTTATATAATATAGACAGAAGTGAATGGTCAATCAAGAATCTCTAGGGTGGCATAAAGGAAACTGAGAGACCTAGGCAAATGGAAACCTTTAGCATGTAGGATTCTTTCAACGTTTTCTTAGGAGTTGGGAAATTTCGCGCGGTGGTTCTGTTCTGTTTCTTGATTAACAGAAAGGTGGTGTAGAGTTACTGGGTCAACCTTTCAAAATTAGCCTTACACATCATACACAAATGAGCTAACAAGTAAGGGCATTCCCTTACAGATATTGAATTCAGGAGACTCGAGTGTGGCAGTGAATAAACCACGGTAACCAGCTGAGCGGCAGATTTGGAAAAGCATCTGGTTAACATATTGAAGCTGATAAGTAATTCTTTTTGGATTGATCGCGTCCAGTATTATCCGCCACAAAAAGCTATACATCATAAAAAATAACAATAATTATATAATAGATAGACTTAGGTACCTCAAAATAATCACTCGCTATCTTCTTTCTAAAGACTCGTATTAATTAAAGTAACAGCTATTGTCGAATTTATAAGGATTAGATATACATAATTATTGTCAAATCGTGTGATATAAGAGATATAGAGATAAAATCATACAGTTAATGCTTTGAATTGTTTTTATATAAGAAGAGATTAAATTTAAAATTAATTAATGTCACAATTTATTACCACTTTATAAGGGAAGGTAATATGTATTTTAATACATTTACAACACTAATAGGAACGAGGGTATTTGAATATATTTAATATTCTTGACATTAAAAAAGATATAGTCAATTAATTTTCATCATGTGTCTTAAATTTACATTATCCTCTTTTTTGATAAAAACCTCATTTGTGCAAAGAAACATTCACGATACAAGAAAGAAGCTACCTTTTTATTTTTTGGACGTGATCTATAAGGTCAATAGCTAAATGTCAATTGTTAAATTTCGAGTTGGTAATAATTTGTGGGGAGCTTCATCATGCAATTGGAATTGACACCAAATCCAAATGTAAATATTGTCATTTAAAATGTTTTTGTTGTATTCTCTTTGATTGGTGGTGGGCAATTAAGAAACTACAAGGTCTTACTTTTTTCTTCTTATGTATGAAGTAGAGAGTAATCTTGAAAGAAACATACGTCACTTGGAACATGTGCAATGCCATGAACAACAAATGTTTCAACTTTAGCCAATCAAACTATGTTCAATCCTATTGAGTTTGGCTCCTTTGTTGTCCCGATATCCTATTGAGTTTGGCTCCTTTGTTGTCCCATATTGGTTCGGGACAACAATTGAGACAAGACTCTTGCTTATATAAGGAGGATGCTACCTCCTTGCTAAATGCACCAATAAGGTCAAAGATTTGTAGTACAAATTTGACTCTAGTTAAATTCCTCTTTTGAAGTGAGAGTTGGAGAGTTTGTCTTGGGTATTTCTTTGTGGGTGTGTTGGTGTATTAGGGGATTGGGTGAGAGGAAAATTTGTGTGATTGTAAGAATTTTCACATAGTGGATTTTCTTCTCGGTGCCCGTGGTTTTTCTCCAGTTTGGGAGTTTCCACGTAAATTCTCTTGTGTTATTATTTTCTGATATTTTTGTCTATTAAATATCCTTGGGTGTGGGTTTGGAAGGTATAAATTCTCAACAAGTGGTATCAGAGCTAAGGTGTGTTTTTCTTGGAAATTCTGAGTATGCTCTGTAGTCGCAGTTTTGATTGATCTTCCACATCAGAAAGGGGTTTTTTTAGAAAGGTTTATTTGGTGCGACGGAGCTTTGGTGTGGTAGTACATGTATAAGAAAGTTCTGGCTAAGAAAAGACTTGGTATTTAAGCGTGTACGTTGTGACCCACCTCTCTTTGCTGGGAACTTACCTGGTGTACTATTTATTTCTACGGTAAAATTCATCAGAGTAGAAGAGCACAAGAAAAAT
>JAOTAZ010000001.1:9341139-9362324 GCA_025629785.1 Erythroxylum oxycarpum | reverse complement strand
TTCTCACAGACATCCTCCATTTCCAACCCAAGACAAGAAAATGAGAAGATGAAGACAATGTACTACTTGATTTTGCGCAACCACAGAAAAATCAAGCAAGGAAGCAACGTCATTTTTCTAACATAAAAAGACAAAAACACTTACTTGAACTTCAAAAATGGACGAGCGTGTTGGGGAAGAAGAATCTGCGTGCGAGAGAGAAGCTGGGAGACAAATGATCGAGAGCGAGGAGTGAGGTTAACAACCCAGGCGACAACGGAGACGGAGACGGAGACGGAGACGGGGCGTGCTTTGGTGGAGAACCCAGACGACTGCCGAGAGGAGTGGAGCAATTTCGACAAAGCTTCTGTTTTGGTTTTCGAAGACAGAGATAGAAGAGTCGTGTCCTTTGGTTTTAGGGTAGACAAAAATTCTTGTCTTCTGTCATCCGGAGATAGAAGATAGAAGTGGGGAGACAGCAACCAAACAGCAGTGGTAGACAGGATTTTATTGTCCTGTCATCTGTCCCCAGCAAGGGGGACAACAACCAAACGGGGGGTTGTAATTATGGTACGTATTCATTCTAAGTCTTTAGTACTCATCATAGAGCACAAGATAGATGATACTTCAAATTCACTCTCTTTGATAATCAAATAATTACCTAAATTGAAGTATGGTTAGCCTTTGCTCCGCCATGCATGTTTACCTAATCTAAGGGTGTCAAATAGATATTTTTGTAAGTTAGATCTTGGCGGTTTAGTGAGCAATGAGGTTACCATGTTGACAACTTTTATCATCCTCTACCAATTTGGATTAGAGACAATTTGTTTATTAACTAATTGAAAATACATGCACTTTAGATGTTGAAAGTGGTGCTACTGCTCTAATTGGTCAAAAGACAAGATCATCTCCATCATCCCCTAACCAAATTATGAAAAGCCTGCCAAAAAAAGAAAAGAAAAGTCAACAACTTACATATTATTTACATACCAAGAACTTCTGTTGGCCATCTCCAATTTCCTTATTTTTTTGCACTAGTCATGTTTCAGATTAATTTTAAATTAATTTGTAGAGTTTACATGATTATTTTGTTTTTTCATAACAACAATCAAAATATTTATTTATTTACCATTAAAGACTCTTAATAACATCATTGGTCTAAATTGAGCATTTGTGGTACCTGTCATAAACTTGCAATAGTATAGTGGGTGTTTGCTCTTCAATTTCTCCTTTTCCTTCTACCATATCGTCACCTTCATAACCCTCATGTACCATATACATATGAAATTGCTTCTCTTTCTACTTTTATCTCGATGTAAACTTCTTTTCGCACCAAATACTTAAGCCTTTGGCTTTATGCTCATCAGTTTACTGTTCGTTATTACGAATACTTTCATCTCTCAACCCACTAATGGAAGCTTAGGCAAAAGTCCGTTTCGCAATTTTGGAGATTATGATATTCCCTATGTTTGCTATTGTTGATTCCTTTAGTTTATTCTATAGGATGCAATAGAATACTAGAAACACCAGTTCTTGCTTTTTTCAACTTGCTTCATATACCAGTTACAAATTTATTAGATTTAATAGCTTCATTGGATACTCAATTTCAGGCCCAATTACTTCTAGGACAAACTCACCAAATGTGGTTCTAGCATCGCTAATTTATGAAAAGAATCAAACTTAGCACTGTAGTCCTTCACACTATTGGTTTGCTTCAATTCCTTCCATTAGGTCATCGAACATGGATTTCCCTAAAGGGTTGCTCTAAAGCTAGTAAATACTTTCCCTTGCTTGGTGGTTCTACTATCAACTTGTTCCTCAAGTACAGTTGGTGTTACAATAATGCCTCTTCTACTAGGTGCATTGTTGCAATATCCATCATTACTTTTAATGGGTACACATTTAAAGATTCAATTACGAAGGCCTTCCTGATGAAAAGAAGGGAGTTCAATCTTACTGAACCTAGTAGACAAAGTATGTCTACTATGTATCTAATAATCATTCACATTCATCTCAGCTGTCCTTTTTCTTCTATATCTCGACAAGCTTGATTACTATTTCAATTAAGTTGCAAGATTATTTACTTCAATTCCTCGATTGTCTTCTCATATTTTGCCACTAATTTTGATATTGATTCCTTAGATTTTCATTCATTTTTTTATTGTTTTGGGATATAGTTCCACTTGTCCTCTTTTTGTTCTCCATCAATTATTATTTTTCCCTAAAATGAATGGTCCCAATACCAAATTGATACAATTCAATTTCAAAAATTAAAATTATGTTCTTAGAATTTAACTAATTTTGAAGATCGAAGAGAAAGAAGAGAGAATGAGATTAGAAAATTTCGAATTAGTCCACAAAATAGTTACAACTCTACCATGAAAGACTACTATAGTCGTTATCACACCCTTCTCAATAATTTTTTTTTGTCAAGCTTAAATCCTTTTTGCGATGCAATCATTTTGATGTGTTTGTGATTGCGGTGGTATCTTGGATTGCAGCAGCATGTGCATTGAGTGCTAACGACTTTGCATGCCCGAGTTAGAGTTACCGACTACTGCTGTCGAGGGTCTATTTGTTTATTTACTTGGGGCATGACTGCTATTACTGCTGTTGCAGATTTTGAAAGTTGCTCTGTTTATTGCTACCCAGCATTAGTTTGTTGTCCATCTGTGGACTCTGCTGTGTGTTTGTCTCATTTGGATGCTGCCCCATTGGCTGCTGTTGCCGTTGCATCATCTATACGTGCTGTTTATGAATAGAGAAGCTTCTTGCGACTGTTGTTAACGTCATTTGGATTTGCTGTTGACGATTACTAGAAGTTCGTTGCTACTATTGCTACTGCCTTAAGAATAGCAGAATTAGGGATCTTTAATTTCTCATCGGCCCCTCTGCTTAGTAGGGTCTTCACTGCTAGTTAAATTCGAGATTAAACGTAAGCAATTAATATGGTAAAATTATTTTTGTTACAGTCAAACATTAAGATCTGATTTAAATTTTAGTATTTATATTAAGATTTAAAGATACCTTTTTTGTCATACACCCACAAAAACAGGTAAGGACAAACCAAAGGGCACTGCCACATAACACAACAGTTCATAGTGGCCCATACTATACAATTGCAGTTTCCATCCTACACATGCAATTTCGTTGACGACATATGCTTACAAAATTGTCAAAACTACAGGAGAAAAGGGCAAAAAAAAAAAAAAGACGGTCCTACTTCTCTTCAGGTGACCATTTGACTGTCTCCATGCTATTGAACACTAGTGCCAGCACGTTCCATTTCAAGTCCAAACCTATAGAAAAATATCGTTGAATTGAAATTCACTTAAAGTCAAAGAGTTAATTCCCATGTGATAACTAGCATTCTTTCTTTGTGCTATGGCACCACATAGAGCCCCAAGTTTTATCCCAGGATGATTTCACATCTTACTTTAAAGCACTCCAATTCTGCTTCCATGAGAGAATCTTAAGGAGGATATAGTATAGTTGTTTGTTAAGGTACAAAGTAAAGAAAACTCGTCATGCATGTTTACACTTTCACTGGCTTATGCGCTCGAGGACCACCATGCTATCAAACATAGAATCTCCTCCTCAGGATGATTAATCATGCGTGAGAAATGAGGCTGTCTTAAGCATGAGCTGAAGAATGAAGGTCCAGTCCTTACAGAGAATTCATCTTTCTTCTCCAAGTCATCAACACTCGACCATCATTCTCTCTTGAAACAAACATGTTCTGATTGTCGCCTTCAATTCAGAAACATTATCAAACTAGAAAAAGAAGATTGTCAGTCAATTCATAATCACCAAGTACTTGCTTTAATAAAATTTAATTTGTCAAAAAATTTATTTTCATACTGCGATTGTTGGATAGTTCATCATTTGCTTCAACATATTCCTCATATGAAGAACGATATTGTAGTGGTAAATAATCCTTGAATCTGGAACAAAGACAAGAGTTCATTGAAATCCCAATACTTGCAATTAGACGCAATTTATCTCTCTAATTAACACAGTTTGAAAATGTGGAAGTACAGAAGAGTGAAAGCTACAATATTCGTACTTTTCTAGGATGTGAGTTTAACACAGATAACTGTATCACAGGTAGATCTTGGTACCTGTTAAGAAGAGGAAGCCTATCACCTCCAGAAAATAGTCTGACAATAGATTGTAGAACATGGTTTATCTTCATTGCTTTTGACTTCAACGCCTTCATAAATCCAACAAAATCTTTATATTCAGCAGCACTAAGCTTCTCTTTGACCTTAAAAAGCAAAAACAGGAATTATTGTCACAGAATTTTTACGTACTTAGTAAAAGATACTGTCATTTCAGAAATAAAAATTATCAAATAAAAACATGAAAGAGTATTTATGTTATCAGTCCAATAACTCCTAGCTAATGCAAAACTTCCTACCAGAAAGTTAGGATCTTAAACCCTATTGTGGTTTAACCGTGTTGTTAGAAATGGTAATTGTCTTGCCTTTCTTTATAAGAGATATTAACATGGGTTTTGTACGTTAAAATTTTACCTCACTCAAAAATGCAGCTCCTCTTGTTTCCTGATCAGACAAAGGTACAGAAGTAGACTGACCACGATTTTGACAAAGATCAGCTTCCTCCTTCTCTGTAATCCCATAATCTTTTTGGAGTAATGCTTGCCCAAACTGAGCATTTTGCCTACTTTCACTATCAGAAATACATGAACTTTGTATTTTCACTGAATTATTTGTTGACCGACAGGAGACATGTTGTGAGCTTTCATTACTTGATCTATGAACACTGGTAGCGCATCCCTTTGTACAAAATTCTGTATTAGATATTTTGAGCTTCTTTGCTGAACATGACATCAGATATTGCTCTGTGCTAAGCGTGCTGCTCAAAGAAGATTGGCCAATTGAATAAATTGTTTCAGAAATTTTCTGTTAAGCATATTTCCATCCAGAAACTGAACATTTTTTTTTCTGTATTGACTATGCCACTTACTTCGATCTGACATCTTGATTTCCCTTGAGAGGAGTAAGAGATGAGCGATTGGCAGGAAGAACCTCCTCCAGTTGGCCCGAATCCTTTACCTTCCTGAGTGAAAGTAAAGAGGATACTGATTTCATACAGCCAGCCTGATCTGTTGGTGTTTTCTGCAAATGATCACCAAACAGTTACATAAAGGGAACTAACATGGCACTAAATTGAAAATTTAGCAGATGCTGAGGAAATTATGAAAAACATACCGAAGTAAGAAAACTGTCCAGGTAAAGTTTGTCCACAGGTTGCAATGTTTTCACCTCTTTGATATTTTCTGCATGAAAGAATTAACCACAAGTTGCAGACAACTTGGTTTTCTTCAAAAGAGCAAGATGGATAGTAGTTAATAAATAATCACACCGGAAAAAAAATGAAGAAATCTTTCCATCGATTAATAAGATGGTTCATGGAACAGTTTCATTGAATGCCACAACAACAGCAAGTATTCTACTTTGAAAAACTTAACTCATTCATAGGTAGCTCAGCAACCACACAGAAACAGCTAAATAGACATTATATTGGTATGTAGAAACACCGTATTCACATCACTGTTAAAGATATTTTACCTATTCCCTGACTGTGTATGAGCTTGTGATCTGTAAAACCACGGGTTCCTTCATCTCGGAAAAAACGACTCAAGGTAAAGATCACATCCCCGAATTTGGAGTAACACTGTAAAAAGGCAAGTGAATACACATAAAATCTTTGAAGACCAAAGTTCCTGTTATTTGAAATCACTATATTACCTTGAGATTAGGTTGGATCCAAAGTGATATTTGTGATTGGCGGTTTGGATGTGTGAATCTGTTTTTAACACAGAAGTTCAAGAAGCCAAAAGATGTGAGAACCTTTGAAGGTTGAATTATTGCATGTACATTGGTTACTTTAAATAACAGCTGCAATATTGTATCTAGAAATGAACACAGGACAAAACCTTTCATCACAGAATATAATTGCTCCATAATCATGGCGATGGCGAATTACACGCCCGACAGCTTGATTTACTGCTCTTGATGCTTGTTGACTGTACCAATCTTCTCCCTTTAGAATCTGAAAAACCAATGTTTGACATAATTTGGTAATTTTCGACTTTAAACATTGAACATATCGTCCAACAGAGTACAGAAATGAGAGTGTGGAAGTACCTTGCATCCATCATTTTGAGCATTGGACTGTTGATCCAAGAACTCACGTTTCAACCGGACCTGTCATTATTAAACTCGAGGATCTAGAAACTCTAGAAAAAAGTAATGCATTGCAGGAGATATCAGGGGTAGGAGCGATCTAACCTTAGGATCATTCCTCAAGGCAAAAGGTATACCAGTAATGACCACAGCTCTACCAGCATGATCAGCAAAATCTAAACCTTCGCTCACCTGACAAGTATCCAAAATATACAGGTAGACATTCTAGTTAAACACTGGAAAAAGGTAAAAGCACGTTTAAGAATAAAAATAGATTATTAGTACATAAAAAATAGATTATTAGTACATAAAAGAACGCAAACAAACAAATTTAAGGGAATGGAAACATTTCAAGAAACCATATCCTGTTTTCTCTCAGCAGATGCATATTAGCGTCAATGTCAGGGACTGGACAATAAATTTCACTGGTTCACAATCTATTTTAAGTACTTTTGGCATGTGAAAATCTTTCCTTTTCTTTTCAATTCAAATCTTGAAAGCTTTCAAGACCTACTGATGTAGGATGGAGGAAAGAGTATGCCAACTATGTATACATTGAAATATGGGCCACTATAAATCACCTACACCATCTTCCAACAGAAGAACTGAAGAGATGCTCAAAAGAAATACCTTGCCCCGACAAACAGCAAAAAATACTGCACCAGAAGATTTGGTTCCCTTTAACTTATCCATGTAGTCCTAGTCAAAGACAAACATATAATAACAAAGTTTCCAGCAATGTGGGAAAAAAATTGCACACAGATTGTAAGTAACTCAAACTTATAGATGGTACAAGTCACCTCAATTGATGAAGGAAATAGTGCAGATTGTCTAGGCTCTATGACTGGTTTCTTATGATTACATATTCTCTCCCATATTGTTGTTGAATTCGTATGACTCTGCTCCAAAGCACAGTAAGAGATTAAAATGGACAAAGATAGAAAGCAAACAAATTCTGCTGCACTAGCTACTCCAGTTTGATGCTTTACCGGATTTTTCCAGCACCCAATGCATTGCTCAAGAAGATAATAAGATGGAAAGAAAACAAGCAATCCATCAGGTATAATTCTAGCAAAATTAACTGCAACAAGAAATCCATATATCAGAAACTCGCTGATAGTTATTGAACATAATTGAGTTTACTGATATAGCACCCTATCTTTTCAAAACAAAGCTACGCACCAATAGCATTCCCAAGCTCTTGTTTGTATTCTAGGGAATCGCGAGTTCTGTAAGATGAATTCAAAATGTTGCCAGATGGTCCAACAGGAACAACACCAGCCCAGATCTGATTTGAGGATATGACATGAGGGTTTTCCAATTTAACAGGAAAATCTCTGAGTAGGTAAGCAAAACTTATGTAGTGTTAGAAAACTTTGAAGTGAGCTTCGTTCACTATTATAAGTCTCAAAGCAAAACTTACAAGTTTAACTCATGTGCAAATGAATCCAAGGGGGATAACGTTCCAGAAGTCAATATAATAGATCCCACACCCAGCTTGGAGAACTCCTCCATGGCAATGCCAGGATTGAAGCACCACCAACTGAGCATTCTAGATACCTTACCTGGAAAATCACAAAGGATGAATTTTTAGCATCCTTGAACAAGATCTAAGCAACAAAGTTTATAATCAAGTTACTTTACCATCTTAAGTCATTGAATTGAGGGAAAACTTCTTTTTATGGAACATACAGTTCAAAATGGACAAGAAATTGAAGAGAACTAACAACAGAAAATGGCATGCATTGTGATTTTTCTGCAGTAGATGTTCAAACAAGCTATCTTATGGTTCATATCACCTGATGTAGCTGCATAAGCTTTGTTACTGTGTTGTGACTCTTCAACTAAACTTAAAATGGGCAGAATGAATGTGACTACTTATTTGATCTGCCCAAGTATTCTTCTTTCTATCCATAAAGTAATTCCATCACTCACATAACATACACCTACAGACCCCATCAGTGCAGTGCATCATTGCCGCAAACCACTTAACATCATGTTAAGAGTATCTTTGTGGAATTTTCACAAAAAGGAAATCAGTGAAAATTTTCACAAATAATTCCTGACAGGATTTGTGAGAAAAACATGAAATAAACCAGTGCTATCCCCTGTGTTCCCCACATAATACAATAATAAACTATTAAGTTGCACAAGGGATGCTAGGGATCTGTAATATAAAAGAAAAGAAAGTAATAATATTATAGTTATGTGGCCCAAAGATTCACATAAACTTCAAGAAAATAACCTTTTAAGCTATTGACAGAATTTGCCTCAATTTCCTGCACATGAACCTAAAATGGAAAGAAATTGATTTCAAACTTTAGAATGAAACAAATATAGAACAACAATTTCTTTGAAAGAAGCAAATTGGAATTGCAATGAAGCTCCAATGTAATTCTACAGAAATTGTAACACTCGATGTGTAGAATCAATTCTTACACGATAATATCTAGCATGAGAATTGCTTTTATCTCTAAATATTATCCTAAGCATGTCACCAATACTTTCCAGCCTGCATGCAGTGCCTTGTGCTTTGTGCTGTTTATCTTCCTCAATAAGTATAACAGCTTCATCAATTATATCAATCAGCTTAGAAGCTGTTTCACTAGTGATGTTAAGGTCAGCAAGTAGCTCATATATGTAAGGCCCAGGTCTTGTGAATCCCAATTCCCTTGATTCAATGGGTACTTCAGCAATCCGCTTCTCAAGCTTCAAAAGAAGTGCTGCAAGGGTAAGAATTGGTCCATATGAAGCCATCAGTACAAGATGAGTGCATAGGAATTGCTCAAAAAAGGATCATTAATTTCCCAACAAGTATGCTGGTGTAGTATTTGCAGAAATAGAAAGGTTAGGGAATATCTGATGATATGGTGCAGCAGTAAAAACTGCAACATGCATTTGATATTATGGTCAAACATGTACCTCTAAGAATGGCAAAATTATCTGGATTTCCAGATTTGTCATTTGATTTTTCTCTCCTTCCAACAGAAAGGTCAATACAAGATTTTGCTTCATTGATGCAGGCTGTTAGAAGTCCAGAAGGCAAGTCAAAGGAGGCTGCATCTGCACATAATCCTTCCTGCATTGTTCATGTTCACGACAAACAAGTACCAACATGTTAATTGTTTGTTCAATGAATTGGCTAAACAACTTAATATCATATTGATGGTCTGAAAAGGTTTACAGTGAACCCTATTTCCAGATTAAACCTTTCTCAACACCTTGCACTTACCAGGTTGTGAGCTTCATCAAATATCAATATACTGCTATTCCAATCAATTGTAAGAGATTTTCTATAGGCACGATCAATTACATAATTATAAGGTGCAAATAAGATATCGGCAACTTTGTGGAGCTCCCTTGCTACATAGTAGGGGCACCTAGAAAAAGCAAACATAATCCCAACTTAAATGACGAAAATGCATTGCTAATAAACAAACGGGACTCATGTGACAGAACTTACGGCCCAAATTTTTTTCCAATAGTAACCAGATCCTCTATGTCAATAGGTTCGTCTCCAAGATGTGGATTCTTCTTCACAAAATCTATGGTAAGAACATAAATCTATAAAGTTGGATTTGATTGAGACCATTACATACTATTTTCAATTTCTTGAAAGTGTCATTATGAAATTACTTGCATAACACTGTTTATTCTGGAATGATACTTCTACAATGTACAAAACAAACTACCTGGAACACGAGAATAATGATTGCAGCCACGTTTTTCCTGATTTTCTTGATTTTCCCGCTTTCTGCGGAGATGTTGACAAGCATTTGTCTGCGCCTTTCCATGCAGTAAACTGACATCCTCATGAATGCACAATTGTTCCCTAGATCCTAGAACAACCATTTTGGGCCTGCATATGCTCTAAAATTGGGCATTATTAGCTCTAAACTCCATAATCATATCAAGTAATCAACTTGAATCAAGACAATATGAAAAAGACTACAAGGTCAATTTAAATTTCTCAAGTTTTTTTAACATGTAATTGATAAATGCTTGCAAAGACGCCAAGTGCTTGTGTCATCATGATAGCTATATGAAACATGACAAGAACCATTGTGGAGACATGCTTAGAATGTATGCTAGTAAACAAGTTAAATATCATGAAAATTGAAGGAGCAATCAACCCAATACTAAAATCTAGTTTGAAATCATAGTTCCCATCAAAATGAATCTCTGACCTGTAGTTGCTTCTCTTCAATTCTTGAACCACTTGCCGGATTTGACTGTGAGTGCGTGAAGTGTATACAATGGTAGGAAGTCGGGCAGCATTGGGGTGTGGTGATCCATTATCAGAGTCCATCCCAGAATTTTGGCTATTCATACCAATCTTACCAGTTGAGAATCCACCTAGACTCTTTCTCCAAGCCAAAGTGGCACAAAGAAGGGACAGAGTTTTTCCGGTTCCAGTTGGACTCTCCAAAAGTGCATTACACCTCTGCAGTCTCACAAACAAGCGCATTTAGTATACATGCTGGTATTTTAAAGAAATACGATGCTTTTTATACACTTCCTCCTCCAAATTGTGGTAAGTTATAGATGAAGAGATAAGCAAAGTTTTGTAAATGTGAAATAAGCATAGACAGTTACTTCTAGGTCAAAAATCATACTTTGCAGTTTGGGATCTATACCAAACAAAATGAAACAGATTGCATTCTCTAAATGACAAATGAATCATAACTTACTGCACATTGTGATTCAAATCACTGATCACAAGTGATAGTGAACCAATAATCTAGTGCTTCTTAGCACTTCAAATAACTGAACTTATTAATTATTCAAAAACATAACTTTAATCGTCAAGCAAATGCCTTTTTCCTTCTAAATGAATGATAAAATAGTTAAAACTTTACCCAAGCAAAAGTTTCAAAATCCCATAAAATCAATATGGCTGTACGATACACATTGGATTGAAAGGGAAAGCTTGTTTGATTGACTCACATTCTTCAGAGAGTAAATGACTTTTTCCATGTAAACGAGCTGCGAATCGTATGCCTCAAACGGGAAATCCACGTCGATTCCACTGATCTGGTACGTTGGCATTTTGGCGTTACTGGTGTTGTTTGGATTCCGGGAAAAGTTGACGAGAAACTTGTCTTCTGGGTTGGCGGACTGAGGACAAACTGAACCCTAGTGACAGGTGGGATTTCCCGCCAATGGTCACTTCGAGCAGCGTTGTCGTTTCAATCTTCTAAAGAAATTTCAAACGTAGGTTTTCAACTTTTCAAAGTAATTACGTGTTCCAGTTTCACAAGGAAAGCCCACTTTCTGGCAAGGGTCCATAAGATCATAGATCTTTCTAGAAGCAACCAAAGTCTAAACATCTTCTCATTCAATGTATATATAATAAAACCACATCATTAGATTTATTTAAATTTAAAAATAACAAAAACCCCACGCCGGTTCTTTGGTCTCCCCTACAAAACAAAGTCTGTGTGTTTCTCTTCAAGCTCGAAAAAATAAATAAATAAATAAAAGGAAAACATTCGATCCAAAGAGCTAATGACAGAGGATTCTAGAACCGCCCACACCTCTTAGCTTCACTTAAAATTGATCTATATATATAAACCTCACCTCTTTCTCCCTCTCTAGATTTAATAGATCTTTGTGAGCCCTCCTCCTCTCTTTGTTTCTTTTACTTACTTTTAATTCATCTGTTTACTTCTGGAGACCTGTGTGTGTTTTTTAGATCATTTCTCATTTTTGATTTCGTCAACTTTCTATCTTTTTGCTGGTTCTGTTTGTTGCTCAGATTTGATTGCGTTAAATTGATCAGGTCTTTATTGTTAAGTTAATTGTTGTTTCCCAATTGAACGTTGAATCGAAGATGACTTTTTGGTCTTTGTGTTCTTGTGTTAGATTTACGTTCTGACTTGTTTATTTTTTTGTATTCGTATAGTTTACTGCTAAATACGCATGGGTTTTGGATCTTGATTCAGGCAAATTTTTGGAATTTGATTGGCTCTGAATGGAATTATGTGACTTTTGTTACTGATCTTGCATCGCGTTTTATATATATTTGTGTTGCTATGGTAATAGCATAACTGGAAAGAAATGTATTGTTTTCTTTTAACTAGTCAAAAAGAACTAATGTCTATGATGATTTATGGTACATTCGTTGGATATGTATTATCGTTTGGGGTGTGTTGCTGACAATGGTCTTGTACAGGAACTTACTTTGCTTGGAAGTGCTGCTTGTAAGACATGAGCGTGGTTGGTTTTGATTTTGGCAATGAAAGCTGTATTGTTGCTGTTGCGAGGCAAAGGGGGATTGACGTTGTGCTCAATGATGAATCAAAGCGGGAAACTCCTGCCATTGTTTGCTTTGGTGATAAACAGCGGTTCATTGGAACTGCAGGGGCTGCCTCAAGTATGATGAATCCCAAGAATACTATTTCTCAGATCAAACGGTTCATTGGCAGGCATTTCTCGGATCCTGAATTGCAAAGAGATCTCAGTTCATTGCCTTTTGCTGTTACCGAGGGCCCTGATGGATTCCCTTTGATTCATGCACGGTATCTGGGGGAAGTGAGAACATTTACCCCTACGCAAATTCTAGCTATGGTTTTCTCTAATTTGAAAGGCATTGCTGAGAAGAACCTGAATGCTGCAGTTGTGGATTGTTGTATTGGAATTCCAGCTTTTTTCACTGATATTCAAAGGAGGGCTGTTTTGGATGCAGCAACAATTGCTGGACTGCATCCTCTTCGCTTGATTCATGAAACAACAGCCACAGCACTGGCTTACGGCATTTATAAGACTGATTTACCTGAGAATGATCAATTAAATGTTGCATTTGTCGACATTGGACATGCCAGTATGCAAGTTTGCATTGCGGGGTTCAAGAAAGGTCAGCTCAAGATACTGGCTCATTCATTTGATCGGTCTGTGGGTGGTAGGGACTTTGATGAAGCTCTCTTCCACCACTTTGCTGCAAAGTTTAAGACAGAGTATAAAATTGATGTTTTCCAGAATGCCAGGGCTTGTCTCAGGCTCAGAGCTGCTTGTGAGAAGCTTAAGAAAGTTCTTAGTGCCAATCCTGAAGCACCTCTAAATATTGAGTGCTTGATGGATGAGAAAGATGTTAGAGGGTTCATTAAAAGAGAAGAGTTCGAACAGATCAGTGCTCCAATTTTGGAGCGTGTGAAGAGGCCTCTGGAAAAGGCCCTTCATGAGGCAGGACTTGCTGTTGAGAATGTTCACATGGTTGAGGTTGTTGGTTCCGGATCTCGTGTTCCTGCCATTATGAAAATATTGGCTGAATTCTTTGGGAAGGAGCCAAGACGTACAATGAATGCTAGCGAGTGTGTTGCCAGGGGTTGTGCTTTGCAATGTGCCATTCTTAGCCCAACATTTAAAGTTCGAGACTTTCAGGTAAAAGTCATGATCAATCACTTATATATTAAATGTTCATCTTCTTTTCTGTTCCGATCTGTGATGTGCTGCCTACAACTTGTCAGAGCCGTATCTTTTAAAATATTAATTGTGTATGAGATCGGTTTGTGAAAATGTGGACGAATGAGGTATCTCTGTACTCTGTGTGACCATATATTTGGACTGATTAGTTCTTGTATTGACACCACTTATTCTAGTGTAGAAGATGTGTCAGTCCTTATAGTGAGTGGAATGTTGGTTTAGTGAGCCATAGCATGGCTATATTTCTCTCGAAAAGTGTCACTTATGCTTTGTGAAGGTCTTTGTGTGCGTGGTCTATGATAACCTCCTTCCCCGAAGTGGGTGTATGAAGGACCAAATCTCAGCTATTTTAAGTCGTATTTCATTTTCCTTTTTCTTTTAGTTTCCCATTTGCTCAACCTCTCTACGTCACGGTCCAAAATGGTTGACCATTTGAAGTGCAGGTGAATGAGAGTTTCCCATTCTCAATAGCTTTATCATGGAAGGGTGGTGCCCTGGACTCTCAGAGTGGAACAGCTGATAATCAGCAAAGTACAATTGTCTTTCCCAAGGGGAACCCGATACCTAGCATTAAGGCTTTGACATTCTACAGGTCAGGTACATTCATTATAGATGTGCAATATGCTGATGTCAGCGACTTGCAGGCACCTGCCAAGATTAGCACCTACACAGTAAGGATTTTATTGCTTTGCGAGTGCATTTGTGTTGTCAGCTCAGTCACAATACTCCATTATGTCACACTCGCTTCAACTCTTATTCTTGTGCAGATTGGTCCTTTTCAAACTACAAATAGTGAAAGGGCTAAGGTTAAGGTTAAAGCCCGTCTCAATTTGCATGGAATTGTGGCCATTGAGTCAGCAACGGTAATTCTTATCACTGCCATTTGATTGAGATTGCAGACAGCATATGGTAGTCCATTTGCAGTTCTATTGATGTACTGTACATACTTTCATGTCAGCTTTTGGAGGAAGAAGAGGTTGAAGTTCCTGTAACAACAGAGCCATCAAAAGAGTCCGGAATGGTGGATACTGATGAAGTGCACAACGATGGAGCTCCTCCTAGCTCTACTGAGAGTGATGTCAATATGCAAGAAGCTAAAGGAACTGTTGATGCTTCTGAATTTGAAAATGGAGTACCAGATCCAGGTGACAAGCCTGCACAAATGGATACTGATACCAAGGTGGGGTTATTCAGTTTGTCCATAATGTTCACCTGCAACTGGTTTGTGGATCTTGCTAACGGTGATGACTTGTGTTGTTGTGTCAGGCTGAGGCTCCAAAGAAAAAGGTTAAAAAAACTAATATCCCTGTGGATGAACTAGTTTATGGTGGGCTACTTTTGACAGATGTGCAGAAAGCAGTAGAAAAGGAATTTGAAATGGCACTACAAGATCGAGTAATGGAAGAAACTAAAGACAAGAAAAATGCTGTTGAAGCATACGTGTATGACATGAGGAGCAAAGTATGAAATTCTTGCTGGTTAAATTGACAAACTTATGTATAAATTCTGCTAATCGTATCACTAATAATGCTCATTTGAAAACAGCTTGGAGACAAATATCATGAATTTGTCACTGATCCAGAAAGGGAGCAGTTCATGTCAAAACTTCAGGATGTTGAAGATTGGTTATATGAAGATGGTGAAGATGAAACAAAGGGTGTTTACATTGCGAAGCTTGAGGAGCTCAAGAAAGTAGGGATGCATGTTTGTGTATAGGCTCTTGCTGCTTATGTTAGTATTTGAATGTGAAGATCATAATCATATATATCTGATTTGCAGCAAGGGGATCCCATTGAAGAGCGCTATAAAGAGCATTCAGAGAGGAGTTCCGTGATTGATCAACTTGTTTATTGCGTTAACAGTTACAGAGAGGCAGCAATGTCTAATGATCCCAAATTTGACCACATTGACTTGGCTGAAAAGCAGAAAGTGAGTCTGTTAATTCTGTACTGTATCCTATTGTTTGTTGTTGATTTATCCATTGAATCCCAATATCTTGTAGGTTCTGAATGAGTGTGTGGAAGCAGAAGCCTGGTTAAGAGAGAAAAAACACCATCAGGATTTGCTTCCGAAGCATGCTAGCCCGGCTCTTTTGTCGGCTGATGTGAGAAAGAAGGCGGAAGCACTTGACAGGTATGTCCTCTTGGTTGTTCGTGGATCTTATTTTAAGGTTGTTGAGCCGGTTCCTACTTGAGAAGTGAATCTTGACCTCTAGTTAAGTTTCACTGCTGTGGATCATTCTGTATTACGTTTCTTGAAGATGCTTAAATCTTAAATGTTGGTTCAACAGGTTCTGCAGACCGATAATGACGAAGCCAAAGCCAGCACCGGCACCAGCAAAGCCAGCCACTTCTGAGACCCCTGCAACACCACCTCCTCAAGGAAGTGATCAATCGCAGAGTGGAGATTCCAATAACCATGGTGCCAGTGACTCTACTGGAGCTGGGACGGGTGAGGTACCTTCCGCATCTGGAGAGCCAATGGAGACTGATAAGTCGGAGGCTACAAATGCTGCATAATTGTGGCCTACAAGCTGCCCTTCTTTGATTAAGAACCCTTCAAAGCTAAGACAGATTCCTGGTCAGTAGGGTTCATAGACAGAATGTTCTCGTTTGTAACTTTAAAAGCTCTTTCCGGGCTGGTCCACCAAAATTTTATTGTTGTCTAAAGCGACTCTAGAATCCGGGTTTTTAAAAGGAGGGTTTTCAAGAGATTGGTAGAGGAGACTTCGTCTTCTCAAGGGTTTCTAAGTGATCTTCGTTGTTGGGGGAGTTTTAAAGGCTCTCCAACGAGGCTTTAAGTCTTCACTCTCTATGCCCTGTTTGTAGGATATTGCCTTGGGTACTTGTATGAATTATTCGTATTGATTTAAAATCTCCCTTTCCAAGAGATACTCCATAAGCAGCAGCAAAAGTGGATGATTTCGAAAGCCTCCTCTGTTATGTGACGTGAAGTCCGCCCTTGCGTTGTTTCTGAAGTGTTGTCTACTATTGCGTGGGACTTTGGCGCGATTCTCTGTTTTGTTGCTCTGGCGTAGCTCTTCTTACAGAGTAAGTCCAAGGTTAATCAACGCGTGTTTTAGTTTTGTTTCACCACAACTGTACTTGTGTGCGTCACGTTGGTGTGCTTTTTCGCATGCCGATATTGCTAAAGATTTACTATTTATTAATTACTATTATTTATAAGTAATGTAACAACAGATAAAGGTTAAATTCACGAAGTAATGTAGTTAAAAAGTTTAATAACGAAAATATAAAATAAGATTAAACTAATTTATCTTAATAATAACTAAAGAAACAAATAATAAGATAATTGATTAAAAACTATATAACTAAATGGATATGTTTACAGGCGAGTGAAGATTAGATTTAGACGTTAGTATGAATAAATTAGCATTAAAATAAACAATAAAGGCTGGTAAAAATATATCTTATAAATTAAATAAAATCAAACTATAAAAAATAATTACCAGGTAAATAGAGAAGTTACGGAAAAAATTAAATCTAGATAAAAGTCTGCCTCTTAATGTTTTAATAAAAAATAACTTAAAATATCGAGAATTTCCACGGATGTTGTCTAGATTGTGGGCCTCAATGATTTTTTAAGGTGACAGAAATGGTTGCTAGTACAATTATGTTTCTAAGTCGCAGACCTTATTTTTCTAAATATGAACATGCAATCTCTAAAGTGGTCATGCCTCTTAATAGTTCACTGTTTCTTTTATGATTTACACAGTGTCTCTCTTACTTGGTTGTGGTTAAGGTAATATCACTTACTGTTCTTTTAGGACACGAGCTGACACACAAAGGTGATTCAGATCGTGTTTTTCCAAGAATTGCAAATTTCTTCGTGCTTTTGCTTGGAATGTTTTTAATCTTTGAATAATATCATCTTAAGGTCTAATTTGCATAATTACCTAAAAAGATATCAAAAGTATAGTATAGTAATTTAACATTAAAATCAAGAAAAATATTTAAGTGAATATATGCATATTTCATAAGCATTAAATATTGCCATGCTTAAATTTTTCTTCACTGTAACAAAAGGGGCATTTGGCAATGAAAATTTTCATTGCTAAAAGACCTAGATTCATCACCGATAATATTTCGTGGCGATATCAATTCATCACCCAAATCATCTCAAAATCCCATTACAAAATACTATAGACAACGTTTTTACTAAATCTTCACAAATTATATTTAGCTACGAGATGAATACGTAACAAAAA
Organism: Erythroxylum oxycarpum; assembly: GCA_025629785.1. Taxonomy (NCBI): domain Eukaryota; kingdom Viridiplantae; phylum Streptophyta; class Magnoliopsida; order Malpighiales; family Erythroxylaceae; genus Erythroxylum; species Erythroxylum oxycarpum. The sequence goes on along the minus strand of JAOTAZ010000001.1, from coordinate 9,344,483 downwards.
GATGTAGGCGAGGATAAACCAAATCGTCGCCAATGCTATTTTGATATGCTTTGGTTTTGTGGATAAATGTTATTAGATACATTACCGTAAATGTAGGTAATAGTATTTAATGACAAATCTTTAATCGAAGCCCAAAACTATTTGCAAAGATTAAATATTTGCAGCAAATACTTTTTGCCTACATTTTTTAAAACGTAGCTAAAAGTTATTGACATCATTTTTAGAAATGTAGCTAAAAATTTTTAGTGACGATTGTAGAAATAAATTCAAATATTTTTAGCTACTTTCTCTATACGATTTTTGTGAAGGACTATAATTTTAGTTTTGACTATAAGGGTTTTGAAATTTGTCTTGAAGTTGAGTTTTGGATTTTGTCACTATTTGAGAACAATCCGTAGTATTTTTCATATATCTCTAGGACTAATACACCAAATCATATGAATTTTAGTTTATTATAAACTTAAGACATAGAGGAACATTTTTTTAGAAGAACATATTATCTAGAATCCTCAATTTCTTTGCCATAATGGCTATACAAAACTGACCTGAAACTTGTCCTAAGAAAATATGGAGAAAACTAATGAAGTAATTGGATGGGGACTTTTGGATAACACATCCCACGATCATGGGAAGCCATACACAATCGTGAAAATCGCATGGAAGTAAAGAAAATGTTCTTTTGTGTGATTTTTGAACCAATGAAAGATAAGGTACTTAATTATGATACATTTGAACTTGATTAAGGTTTAAAATGAACATAATTTGATGTTGGAAAAGTTGGTTATATGTATGATAAGTTTTGATTCATAATTGATGTTATAATTTAAGGAAAAGAATGTTGGATAACAATGCATCTAAGCTTGGAATGAAGGAGTGTTAAAGGAATGAAGATATCCATAAGAATGCAAATGTATTCCAAAGGATATTGGTAATGCGTTAAGAATGAATGAACGAGAATTGTGAATTATGTGAAATATTTGTAATGCTAGAAAAGAGTTAGTAAATTTATGGTTAATGAATGGAGCATGATTAAGTCTACTTAAGGTATTAACCTAAATGCAAACAAGACATAGCCAAGTGATAATATGTGAATGATTATGAATTATGATTAAGGAAACATACCCGAGATAATCATTGGGCATGCATTGAACTTGGCACATATATGTACATGCATAATTGAATATGTATTTGATTGATTGAATTTGTAATGTGAATTCTGTGTGCATTGTATAATGTATAGACGCTCAAATCGAACGCCATCATTAAGACATTGTTGGTCCATCCAAGTAATAGTGTATACTAGAGCATACTGTGAGTTTACCTAATTGTGTAAACTCAAATATTTATGCTTCTGTTTGAATTGTATGTATAGTGGGTAACTTAGATGTGAGATTTCGATTGGTAATGTGTTATATTCAAATTGTGTTGATTAAACTTAATTCCTTTACATTGAATTGATATCGATATAATTATGATATTACTATTCCAAACAATTGATTGTCTGAGGAGTTTGATATTCAGGACTGTATTGGGAGTGTTTATGATTTGAATGTGAATAAGGAAATTGAATTATTGGGACCCGATCTCGAAATCGGACCCCAACCGAAAAAAACAAAAAACGGAATCAAAATCGAAACAAAAGAACGAAAAGCTTGCGGAGGCGGAAGCGAAAACGAAAGGAACCTAAGCGAAATGAATAACAAAAGAACGGATTTACAAAATCCCGTAACAAAGCAACCAGAACAAAAACAATCAAACTTGATTCAAAGTCTGACATCCGAAAACGTGCCTTAGAAAAATATCGTGTTGGAAACCCTAAGACACACTCGGTCTAAACTAATCCAAAATGGTGTAATTTTTTTTCTTCTTCATTCAATAACAATCAAACAATTCAACGTCCGATTTGAAATTCATCAATTCCACTTCCTCAATCCATTTAATTCTTCTAATTCAATTATGTCTAAAATTTTTTTCTCTTTTTATTCATTTTATTCAACTTTATTCAATCTCATACAAAGCAATTCAATTCCCATTTGTAATCCATCCACAATCAAATCTTAATTCTTATTCATCTTTATTCACAACAATACACTTTTTCAATTGGAAAAATCATCCATTCCTCAATATACTTAACTCTTCCACATCAATCAAAACTCATCAATAATCAAAGTCTTATTATTCTTTTCTTTTTGCCAAAAGACACTTAATACACATACTGATAAATACACGATTCATACACAAAAAGCACTTCAATAATTCTCAACCACCAGTATCATCGGACCTCCTGTCCGGAACCCATATCACATTCAATCTAATTCATAAACATATGCAATTTATATGCAAAACCATAATTCACTTTTCTAATCTATATATAAATCCATAATCCAAGTCCTTATACCAAGTCGTAAATCATTTACACCATACCAAACTAAATGCATCACTAAAATAATAGTGGCATTTTCAAGCCACAATTACAACCTCAATTTCATAAGTTAAAATACAAAGATACAAATCTTCAAAAACACAACATAAGCCTAATCCCTCATTTGTTACAATAATCCAATTTAAAAAGAATACAATCACAAACGTGAAGGACGAACGTCTTGTCTTTCTTCCATCCGATCTCCATCATGTTGACCTGGAGATGGGGATGAAAGGGGGTGAGCTTAACAACTCGTGGATATCAAGTTTATAAATCGAAAAATAAGCAAAAATCATTGTTAAAAAACTTTTTGCCATTTTTATAAAAATTTCACAGTATAAAACTTCATCAAATACTCGTCTTTCAAAATTTCTCAACTTATCAAAGAATTCATGAACAATTTAAGAACATGAATGCATCACATTATTTAACAGAAACAAAAACACATAACACATCAGAAATGGTTTGGGTCGGTCCAGGAAACAGAACGTACTACACAGTCCCGCATAGCGGTCCTGTGTAGCCGTGAACAGAACGTACTACACCTTCCCGCATAGTAGTCTAGTGTAGCCGTGAACTTATGGGAGTCTTTAAAAGGAACTCCAATGCCGCTAGCGGGCACGCGGGCGAAGCCTAGATAAGTGCACTTGACCCTCTTATGTGACCTAACCAAACCCACATAACACATTTCACACATGAAATCAAACTGCTCGAAGGCATCTTTCAAAAACTAAATTCTTCTAATCATGTCATAAGCAAACACAAATTCATTCATAATGTCACAATTTCATATAGTAAAATGCGCAATCATTCACAATAAGGAATGCAACAATTTTCATAAATTATCAATTCATTCATAAATAATGAATTTCAGAAATTTTATCAATTTATCAAATCATTTAAAACAATGAATTTAACCTTT
>JAOTAZ010000001.1:9323360-9337002 GCA_025629785.1 Erythroxylum oxycarpum | reverse complement strand
AAAAGTAAAAAAAAAAACATAAATTAAAAATTAAAAATATAAATAACTCTTCTTCTCAACCAAAACCGGAGGCTGAGCAGCCACTTTACTCAGCATTCCTAACCACTTCCGTCCTTACTCCTCGAGCTTCAGCCCTTCGCCTTCTGGTGTTCATCGTTTGCTCGATTCTTTACTGATCCTCTCTCCCTTCAATTCGATTCCTGGTCCCATCCAATTCTTTTCTACATGGTCGTTTCACAACTCGTCCAAATCGGAGCTTTGATGAGCGGAGGCCATTTTTTATAAACAAAAAGTTTCGGTTTTGTATGATCTGTGATTTTGAGGTTTCTGTTGGGGTTAGGACTAGGATTATTCATGTTCTATGGTGCAGTAGTGTGGGATCCATGGCTAATCGTTGCCCAAATTGTTTGCCTTCAATGCCTTTACTACCTCTCTCTTGGTCTCTTCTTGTCGATTCTTGTGGGGACGCGAGTTTCTCGTTTGAGTCTCGTTTATTTCTTCGATTACGTCGCCGTTTCTGCCTCTACTATCACTGGTTGGTGCGTGATAGCTTCATTTCTTCTTAGCTCGATTGCTGGGTAAAGACACCAACGTAACTTGATCTTGTACTCTTTTGGATCGTTTCGATGTTTTAAAATTTTCTTACTTCTTTTTGTTTCGTAGAGCTGGATTTATGCTTCATTTGATTGAGAGGGCGAGGAAATGCTTGGATTTTTCGGCTACTGTTTACATTGTTCATCTTCTTATATGTATTGTTTATGGAGGTTGGCCTTCAACGATAACATGGTGGATTGTCAGCGGTGCTGGACTTGTACTGATGGCTCTTTTAGGTGAATATCTTTGTATTAGACGAGAATTGCGGGAGATCCCCATTACGCGTTACCGATCAGGTAAGTACTTGTTCTTCATTCTGCTTTCCAATTTGTATTAGCCTGCAACAGATGCTTGGTAGACAGATTTTATTGAACATGAACCAACTGGTGCACGTCATGTTCTTTTATGGTTTGCTTTTGATTTTGTTAAAGCACTGAAGAAACTCCTTTATGGTCTGCTTTTGATCTTGCTCGCTTCAGAGTTTTTGCATTTTAGTGGGCTTGTTTCTGAATTTAATCGAACACTGGCTATGAATTTGTTTCGATTTTTCTTCACGTTTGATTCCATTAATTCTTTACCTTTTGTTGTTTTGACTGTTCTTGTGATAATTGGTCATGTAATGCTTTGGTCCAGCTTTCTGCGTCAAATTTATGTTTCACTAGTTGATTCCACAAAGAAAGTGCTGTTTGCATGTAAGAGTTTACACTTATTAGTGACATCTATATAATGTGGATGTTAATTATACTTTGAAAGTGGTTGTTCATGGAGTTCGTTTGTTCGCTGTTATAATAAGCCATTTTAATGCTGTATTAACATTTTGTTTTGTTTGAATTGCTTTATTAGCATCAATTCAATTTATTTTTATTCTTTCCAGATGTTTGATTGATTGGCAAGTTCACATAATCTTCTGGTTCTAAATTGACAATACCAATTCGTGTCTGTTTTGGAGCTCCTCATGAAGCTTTTGGGATATCAAACTGTGATTTGAAAGTAATGTTTCTACTTGATGGAATCTGTTACCTTTCGCTGGTGGTGATGGAGATGATATGGGACATTTGAAATGGTTCTTCGATGATAGGAGATGAAGCATTTGGAGACTAGATATGGATTCTGTGAGAAGAACCCTTAAATGTACACGTTTAGCTTTGTCCTCTATTTTTCACTTCTTTATAGTTCCCTTTATATGGAACGCATGCTTGGTCTGCTTATTCTTATATGAGGTTCTAATTTCACATTTGGATTAGCTTCCACATACGTCCATTCATGGACTAAGGAAATTTTGCTATCATTGTTTGGGTTCACAAACTCGCTGAAGTTGTTATTGGAGTTTGTTTTCCAAATAGTCAATGCAGTTTCCGTAATTCTGCTTTTTCTTAAAAATGGCAAAGCGGTCAAGTGCCAGGGATTATTCACGAATTTGGGATATTACCCTCACGCGAAGTTTGAACAATACAAAGCAAGAAGCTCCTTGTTTAGGTCCTTTTCAAAAGCACAATGACCGGAGAATTGTTAAGCATTAAAACAACGAGCTTACTAAAGTCCCTGTTTCTAGCACCTCTCTGATTCATCATGAGCTGTGATAATTGGAACTGAAAACAGGTCATTGCAGCTTAATTTCGCACAAGTGTTTTTTCTCCTTACGGATCATAGTTTAGTTTGCAAGAAGATAGTATTAATATTCACACGATTTGTTTGAGTGAGTATCATGGGCGATGAACCAATTTCTAGCGGTTGCTTTTTTGGTGGATTCATAAACTTTGAGTTGAGGCATTAAGCTTGTTAGCGGAAGCTTGTGCTGACAGTTTAGGTTGGGATGCTGACATGCCTTGTAATATGCTATTATCTAAAAGAAACCGAAACAGTTTGATCAATTTCCTGTAATAAGCTACTGCTGATTGGCATTCCCAACAGTATCGGATGTTCATGAGTTGTATTCATCTGGTTTTTTCACTCAGGACTCTGAAGGACACACAAGGAAAGTATGACAACACTCTGGTTAACCCAATGGACAATACTCTGGTTAACCCTCTAAACAACCACATCTGATTGATATCATTAACTAACTAAAGTCGGATTAGAAGTATATATCACTACAATAACTAGTTCCAGTTATATGAGCTAATAACCCTCAATGCTTGTTCTTTGGCTACACAGGCACAAATGCTCACGCCTTTTAGGAACCTTACTTTCACTCATATACTCTTACTTGTCAATCCCCGTTAATGCTTCTGACTCAAGACAACGGATATGGTTAGAAGCAACAGTTCTCAGACTGTCATAGATTTTTTGATACACAAGATCTTCAATTGAGGCGAGTGTAGAGCATATTCATCCTATATCTTAGGCACTAAAGAAACATGATTTCAAGATTTAAAGGTTTCAAAGAAGAGAAGAGTTTAAAAGAAACCTAACTTATTCATTTTTTGAATAAGATTTATCGTTCAAAACATTTTTCCTTTTTTACAAACTAAGAAGAATTTTGCTTTTATAAGCGAAGTGAGGAATAGGAAAGTAAATCTACTTAGAGACAAAATCATTACACTTTAACAAAAGTAACTTAAAAATTCACCTAATCTTATCAAAAAGGAATCTATTTTAGCCAAAGTCTAAAGTTTTACAGTACCTAGGTACAAAAATCTTAAAGTACACAGTGTTACTTTACAAAAAGTGAATAGGAAGATGATAAGATGGAATATCTTGAAGGTGATGTGCGACCATCTTTTATCATTTTGTCTCATACTGCCAAAGAGAGGTCAAGGTCATTTGTTAATTTCATGTCTCTGTCAATTTGCTCAATCAGGTTATAAATATTTGTTTGAGCCCAATTAGAATACCATGGTCCTGAAACAGAGTCAAAGTCTTGGACTAGATTGGTTGATGGGCTGGAGACAGTATTGAAGAAGAGATGATATAAATCACCTACTTGAATATGTATCACATTGTCAATAACAGAAGCCCATTGTCTGGTGAATGGTAGATTGATTGGTTCGAGCAAAGCAAAATCACCATAATACGGTCCAAGAGAAGTGCACAGTGAGGAATATGCAACATCATTAGTTTGATTCAATTGATTAAGAAGAGAATATAGTTCTTGAAAGAAAGAATCTTAATCAGTAGACCATGAAGTTGTGGTGCGCCATTGCTAGATATGATTGAATGTGCACAGTTGTCCAGATTTACTCATTACATAGCGTCGGTGGATTAGATAAATAGCATAAGCTTCTTTATTTTGCAAAGAAGATTTCCATAGGCGATAGTTGGTCAAAATGTGGGACATTTCACATCTCCATTTGTCAAGAAGCTAGAACCATTCGAGGAATGTCCATAAAAGAGACCTGGACTCAGTTGGATCTAAAAGATGCCGATATAGATGTAGTGGAGAAAAGGCAATGGAACAAGCATATAATGCTGACATAACCTATAGATGTCATAGTATAACTTTGTCAATATCATCTTAAAGATGATAAATCATTTTGTATAGCGTAGTTGGATCAAAGAAACTAGGGACTGGCAGAATATCTTGTTTAAGCAACACAAGGTGTAAAAAATAAAAAAGACTGTGGTAACAATGGATTGAGATCTTTTACTGAGGTCGGAGTTTGGGAAAAAAAGGGAGGAAACTCCTTTGGATATCTAGCAAACCGAAGAAACTCCATTAACCAAAAGAGAGGAATAAGGAGTTTAAGTGCAGAAGAAAGAAAAAGGAGTGGTTTGGAAGGTCTAGAAAGATAATCTACAAGGATGTTCTTAAGACCTTTGAGATGTTAGACACCGAATTTATAAGAAGAAAACCACTCTTGCTAGCGCAGTAGCTGACTGTTGGGAATTTTTTTCCACTTTGTTCTAGAATTTTGGGAAAAGAAATATTATCCATTTCAATGACGAAGTGATAAGGAGTGAGGTGGATGGTAAACTTTTCAATACCTCGTTTAACGGCAAGAATCTCCTTATACGAAATATGATAGTGACATTCAGATGGACTAAAAGATATACTAGCATGTCCACAATAATGGTGTGGGTTATTGATTTCATCAAGTAGGACAGCATCCTAGTGGGTTTCGCTAGCATTTGTTTGAAGGACACGTTGTCCTTATTCAGGAATCTTCAGTGGTGGAGGATTCTGACAGATTTGCTTAAGATGCTTGATAGTTGTAGTCTGTTCATTTTCCTATGTTGGTGGATTCTTGCGTAGGAGCTTAGATAAGCATGATGTGTAGGCTTGTCACATGTGGTATGACATTTCTGATATAATTACCAATCCTGAGGAATTGTTGAATCTGCTTTATAGTGAGATTTTCATGTGAAAATTGCAATAACTTTTTTGCAATATGTAGGCCTGGCTAATAGAATCGATTCTTGAATTGCATTCCAAGAAATTATATTTCTATTGTACCAATAGTAGTTTTCGAGGTAGAAAGCATGATCTCATACTGTTATGTAAGATCCAAAAATCTTTGCAGAAGGGCCTGATGTTTCTCATGGGTTGTTGAAAATAGTAGAATGTCATCGATGTAGATCAAGGCACTATTGAGGATAGGCTTATAGATTTTTGTAATGAACTTTTGAAATAGTGATGGTGTGACTTTGAATTCAAAAGGCATCACAGTCCACTGGTACTGAGCATTGGGAATACAGAATGCAGTCTTGTAACGTTCTTCAGGGTAAATATCTAGTTGCCAAAAACCTGCTTTTAAATCAAACTTGAAAAATATAATAGCTTCCTTGAGAAATAGTACCTGTGTACTGATTTTAGGCAAAGAAAACTTGTCATCTTGCAGGAAAGCATTAAGAGAATTTGGAAAGTTTATGTCCAAAGCATGATTATACAGAAAGCTTTGTCTACTGCAAAAAACTTTCCAAATTCTACTTCGGATGTTCTTTACATGGTTGTTGATCGGTCTAATGATTAGACTAGTATCAACAGGCCCACATATTGCAAAGGAGTTATTGCAATTTCCAAATGAAAATCTTACTGTGAAACAGATTCAACAATTTCTCGGGATTGTTAATTACATCAAAGATTTCATACCACACATGACAGCCTACACATCATGCTTATCTAAGTCCTTACGCAAGAATCCCACCAACATAGGGAAAGGAATAGGTTACAGCTGTTAAGCATCTTAAGCAAATTTGTCAGAATCCTCCACCACTGAAGATTCCTGACCAAGGACAACGTGTCCTTCAAACAGATGCTAGCGCCACTCACTAGAGTACTGCCCTACTTGAAGAAATTAATGATCAACGCCATTATTGTGGATATACTAGTGGATCTTTTAGTCCATTTGAATGTCACTATCATATTTCGTATAAGGAGATTCTTGTCGTCAAACGAGATATTGAAAAGTTTACCATCCACCTCACTCTTTATCACTTCGTCATTGAAATAGATAATACTTATTTTCCCAAAATTCTATAACAAAGTGGGAAAAAGATTCCTAACAGTTAGCTATTGCGCTGGCAAGAGTAGTTTTCTTCTTATAAATTCAGTGTTCGACATCTCAAAGGTCATAAGAACATCCTTGCAGATTATCTTTCTAGACCTTCCAAACCACTCCTCTTTCTTTCTTCTGTACTTGAACTCCCTATTCCTCTTTTTTGGTTAATAGAGTTTCCTCGGTTTGCTAGATATCCAAAGGAGTTTCCTCTCTTGTTTTCCTAAACTCCGACCTTTGTAAAAGACCAATATCCACTGTTACCACAGAGTCTTTTTTATTATTTACATCTTGTGTTGATTAAACAAGATATTTTGCCGGTCCCTGGTTTCTTTGATCTAACTGCACCATACAAAATGATTTATCATCTTTATGATGATATTGACGAAGTTACACTATGGCATCTATAGGCTATATCAGCATTATATGCTTGTTTCATTGCCTTTTCTCCACTACATCTGTATCGGCATCTTTCAGCTCCAACTGAGTCCAAATCTCTTTCATAGACATTCCTTGAATGGTTCCAACCTCTTGACAAATGGAGATTTGAAATATCCCACATTTTGACCAAACATCGCCTATGGGAATCTTCTTTGCAAAATAAAGAAGCTTATGTTATTTATCTAATCCACCGACCCTATGTGATCAGTAAATCTGGACAACTGTGCACATTAAATCATATCCAACAATGGCGCACCACAACTTCATGGTCTATTGATCAAGATTCTTTTCTTCAACAGCTATATTCTCTTCTCGATCAGTTGAATCAAACTAATGATGTTGCATATTCCTCACTGTGCACTTCTCTTAGACCGTATTATGGTGATCTTGCTTTGCTCAAACCAATCAATCTACCATCCACCAGCTAATGAGCTTCTGTTATTGACAATGTGACACATATTCAAGCAGGTGATTTAGATCATTTCTTCTTCAATACTGTCTCCAGCCCATCAACCAATACAATCTAGGACTCTGAATCTATTTCATAAACATGGCCTTCTAATTGGGCTCAAACAAATATCCATGACCTGATTGAGCAAATTGATAGATGACCCTGACCTCTCTTTAGCACTATAAAATAAAATGATAAAAGATGGTCGCACATCACCTTCAAGATACTGTTGAAGATTCCATCTTATTATCTTCCTATTCACCTTTTGTAAAGTAACATTGTGTACTTTAGGACTTTTGTACCTAGCTACTGTAGAACTTTAGACCTTAGCTAAAGTAGATTCCTTTTTGATAAGGTTAGGTGAATTATTAGGTTGCTTTTGTTAAAGTGTAATGATTTTGTCTCAAGGTAGATTTACTTTTCTACCCCTCGCTTCGCTTGTAAAAGCATGGCTCTTCTTAGTTTATAAAGAGGAAAAATGTTTTGAACAATAAATCCTATTCAGAAAATGAAGAAGTTAGTTTTCTTCTAAACTCTTTTCTTCTCTGAAACCTTTAAACCCTAAAATCATGTTTCCTCAGTGCCTAAGATGTAGGATGAGTATGCTCTACACTCGCCTCAATTGAGGATCTTGTGTATCAGAAAATCTATGATAGTCTAGGAACTGTTGCTTCTAAACATATCCGCTCCCTTGAGTCAGAATCATTAACAAAGAATTATGAGTAAGAATATGTGAGTGAAAGTAGGGTTCCTAAGAGGCGTGAGCATTAATGCCCATGTAGCCGAATGACAGGCGTTGAGGGTTGTTAGCTCCGATAACTAGAACTAGCTATTGTAGTGATACATACTTTCAATCCGACTTTGGTTAGTCGATGATGTCAACCATATGTGGTTGTTTAGAGAGTGTTAACCAAAGTGTTATCATAGTTTCCCTTAGTGGTCTTTTGTTCTAGTCAGGATTATTTTTAGAATAGCCTGCGTACCTCTTGGTGTTTATCACCTTGAAATCCTGCTAGCCTTGTTGCTATAGAGGGTTTTCCACTACTGCTTGTGGTTTACCTGGAAACATAGTCATCCTTCGCATCTTTGACAGGCGGGTAATATTGATTCAGGTTAAAAAGGGAGTAAGAAGAGAGTCTCGTAAGAATTATGGAAACTTCATCAACTCCAGTTCATTTATCGTCACGTTTGTCTTTGTCTAGTTTGCCTTCTAGTGTGAAGCGTGTTTTATCAAACAAAATTGAAAATTTAGTAGAAATTACTCATGTGTCTGTAGAAAATCATGTTTGTGAGTCTTCTTTACCATTGTTAAATCCATACAATATATATTCTTGTGACTGTTCTTGAACGAGAAGTATTCGTAGTGTGTTATTTTCTACTAAACCTCGTGTGAAAGAAATCATCCAAAGTTCTAAACTGCAACAATGTGGTCTCAGATCTACAACAGCAGAACAATACGTAAAGCTTGAAATTCCTAAGGAGCGAATCACCTTATAGAGAGAGTAGAACCATACACATCTACATGTTGGAGCTATATGACTTGTTCTTACTTTACATGGAAGAAAAGGTATTCCTGCAACAACTAGGATATCCCTTCTTGACACTACCGACACAACGTACCAAAATGCTTTTATTGGTACCTTGCTGGCTTCGCTCAATAATGAAAGTGTCATCTTGATCATAGCACCTGATTTCAACATCAGGTTGGATGATCCTACTTTATTTGAAAGTCTACAAGTCTAGATCCAGATCACTGGAGCAGATCAAGATCCTACAACTATCATGGCTACTCTTCACCACCAGATGATCTGTCATCTGCAGAATCATATTTTAGACATAAACTTTCCAAATTCTACTTCGGATGCACTCTATATGGTTGCTGATCGATCTAATGATCAAACTACTGTCCTCCAGATCCCGAAGCAGCTGCCTTCATAGGAGCTTGAAAAGTTGATGCCAACATAATAGATTACCAACAACCAGAAGGTATTTCACACGCCTCATCGGCACTCTTTTCGTGCAACGACTTTCGATTCTAAAGACACTGAGAGATGGCTCAGTCAAATCCATCTATCCACGGTCTAGCGACGACACCCCTGGTCCTTCAACATTAGGAGCAATCTTGATGATCTAGCCCACAAAACAACCAGATCTATTACCTAAGGCTACAAGGCTTAAGATCCATCTCATATATTCTCATACGGAAGGTAAAGACGGTCCTACTACTCATTATTTTAAATCTAACGAAGATCCTGTCTATGTCAGCCATCATCATGGACATTTTATATAGGACGTCGACCTGTCAATGTGTGAACAAGACTGTGAGATCTATCTCAACCCTGAGTGAGATAGTGATGATGATGATCCAAGATATCAACGGAGAAGGAAGAAGGAGTCAAAGCCCAAATTTCAGTGCTTACCTTCTCATGACTATCACCCTCTTGGTTGTGATCCAGATCAAGACGATCCAAATGGTCTATTCATGATAGAAAGATCCAGACGAAGGTCTCTTAAAGAAATGCTCAGGTCGTCTAATACATGTAGATCTACTGATGGATCTTGCAGATCTATGCCAGAAATTCCTAGAATGACTCCTACTCTTATACCCTCTATGATGGCAAGGCCATACGAGGATGACTTTCCTCAATTATCCAGGAGTACTGATGAAACACAGTGGATTGTCTTTAACCCCTTACATTAGAGCGTCAGGAATTACTTCACAAGGAACGCTCGCATCAAATCCATCTGATGAAGTTCTTAACTGGCAGACACATAATACAGTAGCACAGAACAAAGTTCTGAGAATGATTGATTCCAAGCTGGATGGAATTAGTCAATAAAACATTGCTACTCACAAGAAAGTCGATTTTGTTTCAGAATAGATACAAATGATGTATCGGTCTTACAAAGCCTAGATTCAGCGTCTTAATGCTGAACTCAAACAATACATATCTGCCCATTATATGGGGCCAGAGTTCAACATCAAAGTTCGTGAGATACAAAAGATATAAAGGATTGTACAACAAATGGAAGCTGATATGCATGCAGTTCAATCTAAACAGATATGTGGCTCATCATCTTCAGATTTTCCAAACACACAGCTATCATATCTATCTCCGATGTATCAGATGTATCTATAAGAAGCTGACTATTTAAAGGTATTCGAATTTAATTATCCTTTGATTAGACAGTACATAAATCCTCAAACAACTCAAGAAAAACCTCGAATCAAAAACAAAGTCTACATCTAATTGTATGCCTAAGCCTCGAGTCTTTGAGTCTTCAAAGGTTCCAGAAGCTTCATCTTCATATACACCTTTTGAACCATCTCAATAGTGGAGTAAGCCAGTACAGATACGTACATCACTAGAGTCTCCACTACCAGTTCAACCTTCCACCTCATCACATAGGAAGGATAAAGCGAAACAGGCAGAGTACATAGCTACTCTAGCCTCTAAATCTCTTGCAGAAAATTCCAGTTCTCAATCAGAGAAAACTTATGCGGAAAGCAATACATCTGAAGTCTACGCAATACCAACTGAGTGTTCACCTGAACACACATCAAAGTCATCATATGAATCAGTCTCTTCACCCTCTACTGATTCCTCAGCCAACTTTGTAGACCTTTTAGAATTATCTAACGTTGTGATGACTATCCCTCAATAGACTAAAGAACCAGAAATCAGGGAAACAGAATCTGTTAGGACTGAACCCTTCAAACCTGAACCGACACCTCAAGAAACACCAGCGACGGCAACTGCACAGCCAAGGAATACCAATCCTACTTCAGGACTTTGATTCACATTCGATGATCTACCCCCAAAGAAATGGAGGGATAGACTTCATGAGTTCAGTGCATAGATTGATTTACAAATGACCAGACCAACCAGATATTTTGTTTGAGTTCGAATCCAAATTCACTGGTACTTTGCGAGAATGACGGCTAAGTATTTTGGACTATCAATGTCTTCAGTACATTCAAGTATCAACAGCTGGAGCATTACTTGGTGTGATTCGTAAGGAATTTATCGGTGATTTCCAATTGATTGAAAAAACAATCCGGCAAGAGTATTTCGCAATGAAATGTTGTTCTTTGGATAAGCGTGATCTTCAAAAGCATTACAAACGCTTAACGGAAAGGTATTATCTGTTGAATGGATGGAATGATATTAGCCTACATTATACTTTTATATCATCCATTCCAGATGAAATACAGTCAAAACTATAACGGACCATAGTTTCTCTACAACGAGATATGTCAACAATCTCTCTTGGAGAAATTGATCAGCTTGCTTTAGCTTCTCTTGACAAGCTATGCGATCAGCATACTTTGTTCAAGAATATCCTTAAAGGAGGTCCAGTTCTCAAACAGGCTTGGAAGAAGCCTTATCTCCAGATAAAGTGTAAAGATAAAAAGACGTGACTGTCATAGCAAGAAGAAAGCTCGTTCTTCTCAAGTCTACCAAAGGAGAAAGTTCCACAGGAAGAAAGATGTCAAATCTTGGAAGAAAATCTTCAAGAAGAAGAACATAGGCAGAAAGTGCAAATTTATGAGGTTCTTCAAGAAATCCTCACATCGAAACAAAGCTCAATGTTTTATCTGTGGAAACCCAAACCACTTTGCTAACAAGTGTCCTCAGGCAACGGAGAAAGATGTTAAGTTTCTCAAGAAACTTGAAACTCTTATGCCTATTCATCCTCAAAGCAACATTGAAGAAATCCTTGAGGAACAATCTAGTGAGGACAGTGATACACAGTTTGTTGTCTCTGTGTCAACTGATGAAGAAGAATCATCAAACTCATCTACCTCTACTGATGATGATTCATTATACATGTTACAGCAGACATGTATGAAGATAGATTGTACTCCAGTACAACAACCATATGTCCAGATCCAGATCTTTCAACAAGATAAATATGACAGACCCATTCATGCCATCGGGTTTATGGATATTGGCTCTAGACGTACGATCATGAAGCCCAATGTCTTATCATCGGAAGCATGGACTTCTCATAAAGAGTATTTTACAGCTGCTGATGGAAACTTTTTGAAAATTAGGTTGATAACTCGAAGACGGATTGGCATCCGCTTCTTTCCTCAATGTGCAGTTTGGACTAAAGTACTTGGAAGCAACCTAGCAGGCCTAGATCTTCTAATTAGATGGATACATACAATAAAGCCCAACCTTTACAAATCCTACCCACAGGTCTCAGGTATCGAAACCTTTTCAGTCTATACACTGACATAAAAAATGTGTTTGATGTTGGACCCCGATTCCGGTGCCCAACGTCCTGAGACATAAGCCGTGTGCTGAAAACCCAGAAGGGTCACTTGCTGTCAAATCACATTGGTGGTGAGCGTACACTAGTCAAACCTCAAAATCATAAGTTGACTTCCTTATAGAAATTGTCACTTTGAGTCTCTAGTTCATTTTGAAGCAAGTATCACCTCAATTGGAATTGTATAGCTCAAGATATCCTCAAAATACCCTAAAGTGAGCTTATTCCAAACCTGCTCTCCTAATCGACCCCTAACTTGTTTTCCATAAAACTCTCTCAATTTAACTCCAAAAGATATCATTTTTCATAGAGGGATAGATACATATCCTAGAAAACCATTGGTCCAAGAATCATCTCAATTGGATAACGGATGAGGGAGTTATGCCCTAAACAATGGACCATGTTCATGCCCAAATTTAATTTTAACTTCTCTTGGCGCGAATGTCATAACTTTTAATCTAGATGTCAGATTGAGTTTGTTTTTGTGCCATTAGAAAGAAGACATCTAGAGCTACAACTTTGCTGAAGACCACAAAACCCAATTCTGCCTCTAAGATAATCAAAATTCATCATCTTTCTAGTGCATGTCCGTTTAACGGACATGACTCGAGCTTTGGAGGCCATTTTGACCCGAGAGTGTCCGTTAAACGGACATGCGTGTCTGTTTAATGGACATGAAGTGGCCAAAGGGTGCTTTTTCACCCGAGACAATCTGTTAAACGGACATGCGTGTTCGTTTAATGGACATGAAGTGGCCAAAGGGTGCTTTTTCACCCGAGACAGTCCGTTAAACGGACATGCGTGTCCGCTCAACGGACATGGGGGTTTCCAAAAGCCCTCATGCCACTCCAAAGCTTGTTCAAAACCTATCCAAACCCCATGAACACTTCTAGTCTTCTAAAATTCATCTATTCCATACCAAACACTTCATAATCTCCCAAACACCAACTTCAACTCATCCAATTCTCAAATCCCAATTCAAAATAATTCATCAAACTATAAATTCCAAACATTCATTCAAGCCATTTCAAAACCAAACATAACCAGCATTGAAACTTGTGACATTCATACTTTCCTAATCCAACATCCAAACATCACAAATTTTATGCCATTGGAAAGGTCAAAGGATCTTCTACAACATCCAAGAAGACCCATTCACTAATTCTACACATATCTTCCGGATTTCCCCAATGAATTCTGCATACACAAACTAACCCATATGAAACCTAGAAATAGTGATACATAACTTGAAAAGTCATGATTTATCATAATGCATAATACTTCATTTACATCAAATAAGAGTTTTATAATGCTTTAGTGGGCATTTTAAGCCAATTACAACATAAAGCAAAATACAACTTACAAAAACAACAATTCTCTCAAAATGCATCTAAAGCATTGTTTTACAAAAGTTAACTTGAAATACAAAAACAAAATAATC
>JAOTAZ010000001.1:9298036-9314711 GCA_025629785.1 Erythroxylum oxycarpum | reverse complement strand
CTGTGAGATATATACATCTTTTAATGTGGTCATTCGGCGGAGAAGAAATCGACTGCCACTTAATTCATTATGGGAACATCTGTGAGATATATACATCTTTTAATGTGGTCATTCGGCGGAGAAGAAATCGACTGCCACTTAATTCATTATGGGAACTTCTGTGAGATATATACATCTTTTAATGTGGTCACTGCATGCCCACAACAAGTACCATAGTATAAATAAGGCCTCGATTTGCGGGTTAGCTATTAGCCAGTTAGCTATTCGTTGCAAAATTTAGAACACTACAAACTTCATTGCAATCATTTTTCCGGTATATAAATATTTAGTCTTATGCTAGTTTTATCTTATTTCCATTTCATATTTGATCCATCTGAAATTAGGTTAATTATTCTGTGGTTAATTTCTGAGTAGATTTCAACCAAATTCAGCACCACTTCGATCGTAAACGGTTTCAGCATATCACCTCATAGTCTCACCCGCTTCTTTGACTTTATTTGTTAGGGAATGCATTTGGTGTGATCCTTGGTGATTTTGTGTTTCATTTGATGCGTAAAGTGAATTAATAAAGTAGCTTTCTAAAGTGCCAATGTCAAATAACCTTTTTATAGGATAAGCTAAATGGCCACTTCAGAAGATGAAGTTTGCATAAAATAATAACCCTTTGCTATCGTAATACACATGTTAATTGGTCAATCACAAAGCCAAGCTAGAATTTTTTAAAAAAATTTGATAGATATTTAACTAATAGAAGATAGCATGACGACTATTTTTTCTTTAATTGTTGGGAAATCAGGTAGAATCTAATCTTTTATGTAATAAAATAATTATAAAACATTTTTGTATTTCGATTTCTCAAAAAATAATATTACTTTAAGTTCTATATAAATAATTAACATATCTATCATAATAAAGTATGAATTTTAATTTACACCTTATTCAGAAGTTTGATTATTTTCTTGTCATATTACTCGACCCGTTAGTAAAACTTGCTCATCTCAACTACTGTAACCGTACAAGTGTCCAACCTCTAACAGTATCTACATTATGAGTTGACAGAACTTTACAACTGTTGCACAAATTATATTATAGTATATATAATATTGATCTTTATTTATTAAATATGTCATATTTATCATAAAATTTTTCAAAATTTATAATCATGTCCGATTTGTTTAAAACTGTTTTCTCTCTTTATTTCGTTCTTTATGTATAACCAATTAGGTTCTAAAATATGTTGGTAATGGATATAAATTATATCAAGATTGGCTTCCAACAACATTTCATGACCAACTAAATATTTAGAAATGTCAAAGTGATTTTAACTAATCATTTCGTGCATAATTTTTTATATAATTTAATCATTTTATCATACAATATTTCAATTAAACATGGAGTATTAAATTAATCTCTAGTCTATTTAAAGTCCAATCATGTTAGTTCTTCATCATTAGTAATTGATTTAATTGATAATATTTATAATTTACAAAGCATTATTCCGCCTTGACCAATGATTTTCTGAATCAATTCTAATCGAGAATAGTGAAACATTCTTCTTAATTACTTTAAGATGATGAATCTTATATCAATTACTCAACTACCTCTATATAGCCTATGTTATATCCAATTATTACCGATTAAGCTATCTTTGACTAGAATAAGTAATAAGTGGTATAAAAACATAACAACCCCTATATGAGATAATTTCGGAGATTTTAAAACAAATGATCACTTACACAATCATCAGATGAGAATTTTCACAGACATGCAAGTACTGTTTCAAATGAATTTTTTATATGAGGTCAGTTCAGTGAACTTGTTCTCTAATAAACACCTACACATTTATTTAAGTATCTCCACATTTTAGTCTATAAGATCAATTACTTTTTTTATAAGAAAAAATATAATACGTACTACTTTTTTATTTTCTATTAATGTCTACTCTTAATAAGACAATAAATAGAAATAATTTAAGAATAATACATAAATGCAATGATTTAAGGATAATACATAAATGCAATAGAAATCTTATAATTACAACCTCATCATAATTGTATTTGCAATGATGCTTTATTATATATATATTTAAATATGTGCAAGATAAAGAACTCTTTTAATTTATTTTGTCACTAAACTAAACTACGACCAACAGATTGGCAATAGGGTATAAACAATACTATTTATATTTTTCTTCTCTCTTTTAGTTAGTTCAATAAGTGAAACTTAGATATGTGATCATGAATGATGTGGAAATTCATGACCAACAGGTTCTATCAAGTTGTACTTCGGATATTCCAAGAAGTTTATCTGTTGACGACAACTAGGAGATTTTTATAACCTACTCTTCATATTTGAAGTTTTTATTATTAGAAGTGCCTAACTTACCCCCAAAAGTTAGTTTAAGAGGGGAAGATTTGTACATTATTATAAACTCTTGAATGTCTTTGTAATTGACCGATGTGAAATTCTTGACATACCCGTTTAGTCCAGAACAGGAGTGAACATCTGATGGATATATCGAGCAAAGGGTCATAATCGGGCACCGCCCTAAACTGTCGAGACAAGCAGGCTCTGATACCATATTAGAAGTGTCTAACTCACCCCAAAGCTAGCTCAAGAGGTTATGCACACTATTATAAATTCTTAAATACCTTTGTAATTAACCGATGTGGAATCCCTGACATTTATAATGTGAGCAAGGATTTAAATTGCAAATTACAAGTTATAAAGTGGCTACAGATGGTGCAATAATTATAAATAAGGTGGGTATGATTACGAGATATGCAACTACGATTGCGATAAATCGCAATATCAATTTGACGCTGTTGGTCGTGGTTACAGTTAGAGACTTCCAATTTAAGACCACTTTATTTGAGACGCTTTTAGAAAGAATATTTAGGAGCGTATCGCTCTGTTTTGGTAAGATAAGGAAGCCAGCAAGATGCTTCAGAATGTGTATTTGGCAATAATAAATCTGAAAAAAATATTGACTTCAACTTCTGGTTTACCCTTTCACAGAGCTCATGTACTCAATGTTCATATATAGTGATATATACTATTTACACAAAAAGGCACTTGTCTGCAATAACCTCATGGAATCACTATCAAAATTTTCAAATCTGTTATGTGCCAAGTTGCAGCACTGTACCTCAAACCACTAATATAAGCATAAGAATATTTTTGACTCAATTGGCTGGTTGGGATACGCTAGGTATATATTTTTCTAATAGCTCAAATGATGGCCTCTACGCGGCGAGATGTAGCAGGCTTATATTCAAGAATAGAATAGGGCAGGTCCAATTTGCGCAAGCCAATTCTTTTCCTGTCATGGTTCTCCCACAATTGATGAACCAAATTCAATCTCTATATGGCTGATCTAGATTGAAGAGAATATTCTTGTATTGGTTATGTTCTAAAGATTTTACCCCCTCCACATGGTGTGACATTCTTAGGAATCTGATATTTAATAGCAGGCCAGTTTATATGGTCCTGAATGTAACACCTGTTGAAGATGTGAACTCATTTTAATTATTACTTTTTTTCACTTTTTATTTTAAATTAAGTTATCAAAAGGATAGTATATATTAAATGCAACTAAAGGTTTAAATTATAGACCGCCATCATAAGTACAACTACAATGCAACGATTTACAATAATTATGTTTTCATCATTCACACTTGCTCTATAACTATAAATTATAATCAGTAATTCAAAATTTAAACCCGTTGAGTGTAACTCTTGCAGCTACCACGAATAACTTACTTTTAAGCTTAATCAGTAATCCATAATTTAAATCCTTTTGACTGCAACCAAAAGTTTGCCTCTCCACTTTTCTAAGTCCAGTGTTCAACATGATTTAACCTAATAAATGTCAGGCGTTTGACTGCAGGTATGCCAATGACCTGCTTTAAGTAGCTAGCCCATGACATTCGTGGAAGTTGATAGCGGGTTTTCAGTGTTGCACTAACAAGCTCGCAAAACGATGGACTTTATAATGGTTGACTAGGATCAAACCCTGGTTCATAGGGCCAAATTTGGCGAGCATGGAGAGTGGCTGTGAGTGGAGAAGTTTATTCTTGGAATATACTGGTTCCTTCAAACTTTTGCCACTCTTCATGTTGCTAAAGTTTCACAAATCATGATCATACATTTCTTGACTTCTGCTTTTGTTTGTGTTCTAAGGAAAGTCATATGGCCTCCACAAAAAGTCAACTTGGGTGCTCTTTTGGATGCTAAAATTAATGAACTCTGCCCCGTTGGGTGCCATAAGAAATCCAGTAGTGGTGAAACCACCAGAACTCAAATGTATGCTAAGCCTGTGGCTATAGTCAATAAATTGTTGATCGTAACAAGGACATAGACCAGTTTATCATTATCTGTTCTTTTGTAATTGCTGAAGCATCAGATCCAGAGAGCACGTACTAGTATGAACACGAATGGCACCGAATTTGGAAACGAACATCGGGAAAGTATCCTGATAGCCTGAACAGTTTAAAGTACAACTATCTTCTCTGTTGGATTTCTCCAACTACACTTAGAGTTTTCAATAATAATAATAATATCAATAATAGGTTGAGAAGAATTTGGCACATTTAACTCAAAGGTGAACAGGCCCAAATACTATAAATTCGGAAGGTCAATTTGCGTAAGAATTCTTGGACATGGGAAGTGGCAAAGAAATTCAGGACGTGGGAGGCCCTTTGAGATATAATGGATGTATAATGGCTAATTAGACAAAATGTGTGAGTGAATTTATATAGTGTAATCCTATCACACTTTTGTCTACATAGTTCCTTCTCACTTTGTTTCATGAAAGAAAAATACAAGGCATGATAAATAATGTAGTGTTTATTGATATAGTTATAACTTGTATACAAAGACCTTATATATTCATTTCGGATGACTACAAATAATTTGGACTCTTGATTGTGAAGTGTTTTAATTTTTCTTCTGTTGACCTTTGCCTTCTCACATTTTTCCTAAATAAAGAAAAAAAAAATAGGTAGTCATGAAATCATCTAATATGAAATTAATAGAAGCTAATGTGAAGGGAAAGAAAACAAGCCTTAACTTTAGGAGAGGCCCAATAATCACACAAATCATTCCAATTTTCTTGAGACATTTATTCTGAAACATGTATCCTCTTCGCAACAAAAAGAAAAGAATTATAAAACTGATGTAACATATAACGGTGAACCTTGTTTCTTTGTTTCAACAATGAAGTCACGTAGTTTGAAACATCAGGGTTCTTAATATCGACAACGTTCAATAGCATTTGTGAACAATAAGTAAAAATGTAATTAATCTTAAAATAAGTGAGACAATATTGCATATAGTTAAATAAATTGAAAATTTACTGCAACTTTATCTAAAGCATTTTCAAGTAAGTTGTCTTCCTTTAAGTCTTTAGCATGCTTAATACAAGGTAATTTTGTTCTCGCAATGATCCCTAACTCACTTAACAATTTTGAATATTGGATTTTGTCTACTGAACATCCTTGTGAAGTATCAATATATATTGACAACTTGCTATTTGCAACATTCATTCGTTGCAATTCACAATCTCTAGTTATACCTTTACATCTTTTTTTAATATTGACGTTAGAACGTAACAACAAACCAATAATGATAAGAAAATATGCATTAAACATGTAATATATTTAAGCACAAGTCTATTTGTAAGTGTTAAAGATTAACAAACTTGTAGATCTTTCTATACTAGTTAATTCATTATTTTTTGAGGAAGAATGAGATTGTGCTTGACTAATTTCATTAGCGGTTAAGGTCAAATCTTGTTATTGGTTAGGAACCGATTGATCTGGTTAAATTTGCATATCCATCTGTTCTACAATTTCTATACATGACACATTCTTCCCTTTGTTTCTACCAGATGCCATTAATATTGGATATCTATAGAAAAACATAAATTTTATTATCATTACTGTAATATCCCAGATCACCCGCTTACAGATATTGTCCGTTTTAGGCCTTAGCCCAGCCAAGCTCTCACAGTTTTGCTTTTCCCAAGGCCTTCCCAAGAGGTCACCCATCCTAGAACTACTCTCACCCGAGCACATTTAACCTTAGAGTTCTAATGAGATCCAGTGCATTAGGCTATGGAAAACGCGTCTGTAAGGGAGAGGTATCCGTACCCTTATAAGACATACTTCGTTCCCCTCTCCAACTGATATGGGATCTCACACTCTCCACCCCCTTAGGGCCTAGCCCTTTTTGGGGTCCAGCCTAACTGGCACAACAATTCAGGTACCGGCTCTGATACCACTTGTAACATCCCAGATTACTCGCTTATAGATATTGTCCGCTTTGGGCTTTGGCCCCGTCAAGCCCTCATGGTTTTGCTTTTCTTGAGGCCTTCTCAGGAGGTCAGCCATCTTAGAACTACTCTCACCCAAGAACATTTATCCTCGGAGTTTCGATGGGATCTGGTGCATTAGGTCATGAAAAATGCGTCTGTAAGAAAGAGGTATCCGTACCCTTATAAGGCATACTTCGTTTCCCTCTCCAATCGAAGTGGAATCTCACAATTGCAATACTTCTAATCAACATTACAATACATTCAATTATCATTATAAACATACATTCAATCATTAATATTAATCACATTAACATAACTCAATCATCAACAATCTATATTAACATAACTCAATCATCAATATTCGCATTAACATAATTCAGTCATCGACAATCCGCATTAACATAATTCAATTATCAACAATCTGCATCAACATAAGTCAATTATCAACAATCCGCATTAAAATAACTCAATCATCAATAATTCATATTAACATAACTCAATCATTAATAACACACATTAATATAACTCAATCATCAATAATACGCATTAATATAACTTATTCAACAATAATATGCATTAATATAACTCAATCATCAATAATATACATTAACATAACTAAAATATCAACAATCTGCATTAACATAACTCAAACATCAACAATGCCAATTGACATAAATGTTAACAACATTACATTTCAAACAATATAAAGAACACTTTTATTACCTTCAATTATCATGATCAAGATCTTGAAAATCATCATCATTAATTGCATTATGATTTGACTCTTCATCATTATTATATTTGACTAAAGTATCATCATTGTCATATAATGAATCGTCAATATAGCCTTCAACTCTTTGTAAGACAAGATTGGCTTGTACTTCATTTGTTTATAGTATATTGAGATCAACACCTCTCCTGTAGAATGATGATATATTTGCATCTTCTATTTGCAGGGATCTATTACTCAGCTCTGACTAAATCTCTTGATATACTTCATCACCATCCTCACCTATTGATGAGTCAAATTATTCTTAGATGATTTTGGGTTAAATTGGAATTAATTTCTTATTTTTTTATTAATCTGTCTAATAGTTGCTTGTCTTTTATGCTGTCCAAATGTTTTCATAGGATATTTAGTTAGCCTTGCATAGTCGGATTAAGGGTACTATGAGTGTCCTTAGCCCTAGTATGCAGCAGTTGTTATGTGCCCGATGTGGTACCGTTTTGGTGTCCGAATTCAAGATTGCCCTTCCTCCTTGTCTTGAGTGGGGTTTTCTTGAGTTCCTTCGATTAAAACACATTTCTAATCAATTTCTCAACTCATCGGAAAGTCATAACATTCAAGAATTAAAGAAAAGTTAACATTAACCTTAAACCTAACCTACCTATAGCCCCTTTAAGCTAGAATAACCAAAACCCTAGCTTAGAAATCACAAAATCCACTTAATTCCACTCTCCTCTTCTTTCTTCCTTCATTCCCAACACAAACCCTAACTTCCATTCACCCCCTTTCTTGAATCTAACTTAAGGAAAGATGAATACTTACCTTTATCACTTGATTTCTCTTCCTTTTCTTCTTCTTTCTTCTTCCCTTCAAGCCTCCTACGGTTCTCCCTTCTCCTAGCCGAAAGTTCTCCTCTCCTTGCTCACGTTTTTGGCTTCTCTCCTTTTAGGGTTTACGACACTTGCTTCCTCTTCTCTTCCTTTAATTCATTTATATCTCAACTTAAAGTCCTACTCCCAAAACTACATAGTTTTGAACTCTCCTTAACTTACAATGCTTTTGGGCTCTCCTCCTCACAAGCCCACTACACCCTAATCCACTTATTTCTACTCCTCCTTCTCTTTATTCCATTTATTCCTAAGGCCCATTCTTCCAACAAGCCCTTCAATAAAAACCTAACTTTTAATTGCCAATCATACTTGCTAATTCCAAGACTCAACAAATATATATATATACACACAATTAAAACAATTAAGGCAAAATAAAAAGTAATTAAAGGAAACGAATAAGCAAATAAATCAATAAAAAAAAATTTCGGGGCCCAACATACTGGGTCGTGACACCATTTGCTTAGAAATACATTTAATATCAATTATCCCCAAAACATACTCATGCCTCTCTTCACCTTCAGTAAGCAATTGCAACTGCAACAGTAACAACCCAGGCCTTATCTAAACACCCACCTTTCACCCTCCGTCATCTTCTTCATGATCTTCCTTTCCTAAGTAATTGTTTAACTCTATTCACTTCTCTAGTTCCTAGTTGTACTTCATCTTATGAGGATTGAATTAAGCCCTTTTCATTTAATCCTACCACTGTTGGTGATGGTGACATACACTCATATTCTTTTTTGAAGGCTCATTAAGATTATATGTTTTTCTGTTTCTTACTCATATAACTTTTATCATATGAATTTGTCTCAGTTAGTAGATCACAAATTTAACATTGCTAGAATGTTGGAACAAATTTGCGAGGAATTGGGATAATTGTGTATGTGAATGATTATCTACGATCTCCAAAGTCATTTCCTCAGTGTTTCTTCTTATTTACAATGTTTCTATTGCTTGCTTTAAGTTTAGGTTTAAGATGTTCTCTCTTATTTGTGTATGGGATTTTTGGTTGGTTAAAAAATTAAGTTTCAATGATCTTTGCTTCTTCTATGAAAATAATGTTAATTGCATATAAATTCATATAACTTTTTGTTTCCCATTTTGCTTCTATATTGATTATATGTATGAACTGTATTTGTTTCCATTGCCTTTTCAGAATAAAACCATTAAAATAAATTCATAACGAAATGTTGTTGTGATAGATAGTTTCCGATTGCGGAAATGAGCTCTAATGGGAGGTATCTGACAAAATTCTCCTTACTGAAGAACAAATCGATGTACAACAAATCTGCTTACCAAAGTCTAATTACTGATTGTCATTAATGGTTGATCTTCTTCTTCAAGGTTTTTAATATCATTCTAATTCACTCTTTTTCTTTATTATCCATATCTCATTTTCTATTAAGAAGTTATTAGATGAACATGTTATATACTAAGTGTTGTGTAAAGCTTCCTTAAATCTTCAAGAGAATGTAGATAAAAATGGAGGCGATGGTGATGTCCCAATAGTCTGTACAGAATTTGGCAAATTGGACACTTTGAAAAAGTCGTCCATTTCGAAAAATATGCCTATTCATTGTGACGATAATGGATTCATTCAATTGGGTATGCATGTGTTTATTTTTGGGTTCTTTATACCATTTGATTTAGGTATTTTAGTTTTTAGGATTTAATTTTTCAAAGGATTGTGAATAAATTAAGGTGATTGTTTTATACTGCTTATTCCCTAGATGAAACATATAGTATGTATGGTTCATCTAATTCACTGTTCCATATTATATTTGGGATATCGTTCAATGTATTTTCTGCTAATTTAGCTAAAGCCAAGAAGTTATTAGAAGAGGGTGTCAATAAACCAATTGTTAGGGGGAGATCATTGTTTGCTTCAATTGATGCCTTCAAACATACAAGGAGCCTTTTTAGGAATCCAAACATAAGGAACCCCTTTACTTTATCTATCGAGTCTCGTATCATTTGAAATTTAGAAAAATAATTATATCTTTTTTCTCTTTGATGGAATAAACGTGAACTTCGTTATCATTTTCTCTTTATTTATTATTTTGTATCTAAGAATTATTAAAATTCTAATTAAAATCTTGTATTACTTACCATATATCACTATATAATATTACTTATCATATATCATTATTTATTTGTTTTCTAGGTAAGAATCATACATCATTATATTATAAAACTTTATGTTAAAACTATTTGAAAATTTTGTGACAACATATAAAATTGTCAAATTATATAATTTAAAAGATAAAAATAAAAATAATGAATCTATGTAATATTAATTAATTTTTAATTTATATTTTCATAAATTATTGAAATGAATTGACATTCTTATTAGCTAAACTTATTTTTAGACTTAGAATCATTATCAATAATATTCAGCTTGATTTTTATCAATATAAGGTTCAGTCACAAAATGATCAAGTCAAAATTAGTGAATTCATAATTATAAATAAAGAGTTATTTGGTTACTTAAGCATTTAATGCCGATTTAAAAAATGTCTCCAAAGTCATACATTTCCCAATGATTTATGAAATCATCACCAAAGGATCAACCTTTGACAACTATATTATTAAACCATCGCTAAAGGATAAGCTTTTTGTGATGATTTAAAAAAAGAGTCGCCAAAGGCTTACCATTTGGTGACGATGTTGCTTAATCGTCGCTAAAGGTTTGCTAAAGTCACAGCTCAAAATTGTCACACAAAAAAAGTAGTCAAAGGGCTATCTTGTTGTAGTGTCAAGAAGATATGAACACACTTAATTTTGTTCAAATTATCATTCAATTAACCCCTCTTTGTAGGTGTAATTTCGGATTAACAAAAGACATTTTTATTTTATACATATTTTCACCTAACTGAAGTATAAGCTAATGCCCATAGGATAAATGTATATTACAAATAAAATCATAATGAGAAAATTATTTATATTATTATTTTGTTGACATTAGATATTAATAAATGGTTTAAAAAGGTATTAATAAATTGTAAATAGTAATACATATTATGTAACTAAGGCAAAGATGGTTGTCCTAATAGCTACAATGCTATTTATGCTATCATTAAATTGTAAATAGTAATACATATTATGTAACTAAGGCAGAGATGGTTGTCCTAACAGCTACAATGCTATTTATGCTACTACCAGTGCAAGTAACATGCACAGCTAATGGTCATCGAAAGTGTTCATCTTTCAACCAGACCGAAGCGATTGTTTCAACACTTGCATGGTGAATTACCACCAATCTCCATCTTTGTCTTTAGCTCTGACTACATCATCGTCTCTGCCCATATCTCTATTTTTCACCTCCTCTTCTTGTAAATACGTAGAGTGAACCTTATTACGTACCCCAGGTGTAACACCCCATGTTAGGGGTTAGAAAATTTAGAAATTTCCAGTACATCATATACTTTGCATAATTGAGTATTCGCTAATATGTGTACATGAATTTTGTCATATACAAATAATTGTACATGCATTCATGACATTTTCGGGTATAATTAATTATTAAAAATAAAAATAAATTGTGAATTGTGAATTATTTGCATTAAAAATTTATTTAGAGAGTGTTATTATTATTTCGAAACTTTTGGTGAATTTTAGACATTTTAAAAAAATTTGGTATATTTTGAATTTTTTGGTGAATTATTTTAGCTAAAAATTTATTTAGAGAATACTCTAATTATTTTGGATTTTTGGTGATTTTTTTTTAAATTTCAGGGTATTTGAAACTAGGAAAATATTTAAAAATGGACCAATTACATTGTAACAAATGGTTCTCATGCAAGGTGACATGTGGTAGTCCGATATGAGTGACAAATGGCTCACATGCATGGAGCCATGTGTCACTAGGTTCATTATACATGTATGTACACTTTAGTGTAGCTCTTGTTGTTCTTTGGAATTACTTTGGTCTTCACCGAAAGCATTCATCACCAAGCTCCCCTTTTCATCACCAAAAATACTGTTTTGGTTCTTACATAAGATTCACCCTTTTTATCTGCTAGTGTTTGTTTCTGCTTCATTGTGTTGCTCCTTTCCAAACACCGAAATCTTTCTTGTTAATTTCACTATTGGAATTCGGTTGCCAACTCAAGTAAGTTATGTCTTGAACTTTACTGAGTTTTGTAAGATGATTTGATGCTGGATTTGTGTTAGAAATGAATACATGCTTGAGAAGGATTTAGCAGTAAAGATTCGGTGAAATATATGTGGTAATTGGCTTACATGAAGAATTGAATTTGTGATGTGGGACAAGCATTAAAATGGAAAGTATAAGGTAATGAGAGGGAATCTAAATCTGTATAGTGCAGAAACATTTGGCAGTGCAGTGAAGTTAATAAAAAAACATATGAGAGTGTTGGAAGTTGGTGTTTCACGGAATATACTCTGTTTTGGTGTTAGTGTGAATTTCTATATTTTGATTGGTTATGGACGTTTTTGAACTATTATAGGAATTAATGAAGTGAAATGTGTTAAAGAACTTAAAGAGTTGTGCATATGATGATAGTATAAGACTTAGAAAGAAGAGTTATGCATCTGATGATAGTATGAGAGTGGAAAAATTACAGTAGTGTGAGAAAGTGAAAATGAGGGTTTGAATTTGTAATGTTTGAAGTTTAGGATTGTTTCTGAATCATTTGGAAGTTTCAGTGAGTATATACAAGCATAAAAGACAAGTTAGAAGTGATTAAGTTGGGAAAGGAATGAGAAAAAAAATTTGGGTTTGGTGAAGAAGATGATGAATAATGTTGAAAAACAATTTCTGGTTTTGGCATTTGTAACTAATGTTGCATTTTGAGTTATTTAGCATAAGATAAGTTGTAAATGAAGGAGCAAATGTAAGGTATAACTTTGTGACGAGAAATTAAGTAGAGGAGAGGAAGAAGATGGAAGAGAGTTGCTACAAAATGAGGAGATTTACGTGCAAAAAACGATAATCTACAGTGAAATGGTGATAGGTGCATGTATAAGGTTCTGAACAAAGTATTTCATTGAACATCCCTCAGTCTTTTGCCTATAACTTTTTCATCTGAACTCTAAATGACTTGAAACTTGGACCAATAGATTTCTAATACATTTTTCTTTCTTTTCATAAAAATTTAGAGTAATCTGAATTGATTTGAAAGTGATTGATAAGATGAAAGTGTGGAAGTCTACTGGAATGTTATGCACTGGAAATTTTCATGATCATGCTTCGGTTTTCAAATTATAACTTGAGTTGTAGATTTCTGAATGAGTTCGTTTTTTATTCCTATTAAACTAGAGACATATTTATACAATTCTTGTGAAGAGGTAGAATTTTAATTCTGTCTCTTTGATTTTCAAAATTGGCATGTAAGTGAGTTGTAGCTTAAGCTGAAGCACTGTTAGGGACAGAAATCATATCCTGTGGTTATTGATTAAACTGTATTGATGTGGGCATAATTAGGCTAAGGTGTCTTCACCAAAGTTGTAGCTTATTCTTTGATCTTTAAATTTATATAAAGTTTGTAATTTTTGGATAGCGGAGCTGAAAGATATGAATTGTACAATAAGAGAGAATGATCATGTTCTAGTCAAAAGTTCAAATGTGCACAGTCTGAGGTAATTTGTGCATAACTCTAGAATACTGAATCAAATTGGGTGATCTTGTAGGCATTAGAAACTTAAGACACTGTAGAACAACTTTCAGAAGGAATTATTGCCTAATTTTGTCATTTACCCTATCAAACTAATTATGCAAAGTTGACCCGAAATCAGGTGAGTAGAAAATTTGAAGTGGTCAATTAGGTTATGAAATTGATTTTACATTGTTTTATTTTGGTCCAAATTATAAGTACTAAATGTTATTAATGAGGGCTTTGATATCTGATTGATTTGATGATAAAAATTACAATAAGATACCCAAAATTTTCATGAACATGCATCATACATATTCATACATAAATGAATTCTTAATCATGTACAATAGTGATTTGTATATGTGTTAAATGTTATAGAGGAATGCATAGAACAACCACTTCCAGATATTGCCGGGACTTCAAGGCAATAAGCAAACGGGAGCAATTGTAAGTAATTTATACGGTAACTTTTTTGAGTAACCTAAGATGGTCTCACCTTGAATTTGATATTGATGAATGTGTACTGATTCCGGACATGAAGGTCCGAGGTGTTGATTGATGATTATGAACGCGAAACGTTTTGGTTTGTTTGTACTGTCTTGTGTGGCATCCACATATCCTCTCAGGAGGTATTAGGGTGTGACACATGTGGTCATGTTAGTGTTTAATTATGTTATAGTATGTTTGTACATACTTTTTGTGTTAGTTGGTGTGTTAACCTTACCATTGGATTCAATGTGTGCATGCATAAGTCTCATTGTGTGTATTATTATTTTATGTATTAATTGGCTTGTGTTAAAACATGATTAAGTGCTTATTTTCATGATTTATTGGCAGGTTAAATGGTGTAATTGAGTGAATGAAGCATGGAATCAAAGCTGGGACATTATAATAGGAATGTGACATTGGTGGTCACGGTTCTGACCTTACTAGTCACAATCGTGACTTAAAAACTTAGCTGGAACAAAAGTCGCATGCCAGCCATGTTTTAAGAATAATTAACTACACAAAATCAGGAGGTTAGGCCAGGACAAGATAAGAAACATGTGATTAGGTCAACATAAGGACAAACGTTGACTAAAACGTGAGAAAGGAGAGCAAAAGTGGCAGTTGTCTAGGTTTGGTGTACCAGCCACATGATGAGTGATTTAAGGCTGCATAAAAACAAGGAAAGGAGGCCAAAAATAGGAGATTTTTGTAGGAGAACATAGTTGAACAAATGAGGGCCAGAAAGGAGGCATTTGGAGCTACACATGGGACGAGAACACTAAGGATTCCAAGGCTACACCAAAGCTATCCAGATTTCCAGCTTGCTTCCTCATGCAATAAGCTTCTTTTTCCTATCCTTTTCTCATCTTTTTCTTTGATTTATTTTTGTTTATTGTATAGGTAGAAGTTTGGAACCTGTATTGATGATGATTGAGTTGTGTTTGATGGATTGCTAGGTTGTTTTAGGATTATGCTTACTCAACCCATGTAAGACTTCACTTTGTGTAATGTTATGATCATTTATGTGCGTTTATGGTATCTGGATGCTCTCTACATAGAGAAATGGGGCTAAGAAATATGTTGTGAGTGTACCATGAGATTGGGCATTCATGTAGGACATTCCATTTATTAGGTCACTCCATCATTTACATAGAGATATAGGATGTGATGTAGCTGTCCAAAGTGGTAATCAAATTTAATTAACGATTAGTTTAGGAATGGAGGTTAAGAGATCATATACTAGATTTTAATTGTTATTTTGGGATTATTCAATCCAAGTATTAAGAGGGAAAGGGTTGAGACATTAGAAAATACTTAGGATTAAACACGATCATATTGACAAAAATTGAAAGATTGCATGGGGTAATAAGGGTAATCCTAACTTTAGTAATTTAGTTTTTCCAATTTCAGCATCGATTCCTTTAGTTTTTGGCAACCTTAATTTTGTGATTTTTCTCCCAATTGCTACTTTGATTGTTTCTAATTGTTTTTTAATTAATTGCTCAAACAAAGTTTAATTTAAACTACTAAGGTGACTACACAATTCCTGTGGGATTCGATACCAATTTTATTACAAGACGACCCGTGCATTTGCAGTACATGGGAAAGCAAGTAGGATAGTTAAATGCCTATCAATTTGTCAGGAATCTCAAGGATTTTACATATGGATCAAACAGATTTTACAGGGTTGCTCTATCTCATAGTCCCTTCTCTTCTTCTTCTCTTTTTGTTCTTAATCCAACTCTGAAGCATCGCGTATTCATCTTCTATAAGACATGTTCTTCCACCAGTTCCCAAGCCATGGCTTGTTATTGGTAACATTCTCGCACTGGGAAAGAAGCCTCACATTTCATTAGCGAACCTTGCCAAAGTTCATGGTCCTTTAATTTCATTAAACCTTGGAGCATAACACCTTATGGTTGCATCCTCTCAAATGGTAGCAACTGAAATCCTAATAACTCAGGATCATCTGTTTTGTTTTAGAAAGATACCAATAGCAGTTCCTTACGAACCTCATGTTCTTAACCGTATTGACAATTGTTTGGACCTTTGAACTCAAGAATGAATGGAAGTTCTTGTAAGCCTTATACACGAATGAACTAATTTCTACTAAGGTAATAGATTCACAACACATTTTGAGAGAGAAAGATGTGACTAAGTAGAGTTCTTGGAAAGTAGAGAAGGGAAAGTTATGAATATTAGAGAGGTAGTGTTTGTTATTGTGTTTAACATACTGGGTCATCTTTTATTATCAAGGGATATGATTATTTTCAAAGAAGAAGATGTAGCAAGTGGATTGAGATGCCTCATATGGAAGATAATAGAGTTGCATGTTATACCAATTATTGTTGATTATTATCCTATAGTCTCTAAGAAATGCTCACTTCATGGGAACTGTTAGACCCCAAGTTGTGATAACAAAATCGTGCGGGCATTGACGAACCTTGACCAATGTTTGAAATGCAGAACAACGGAATAAGATAAAGAATTGCGAGGAGGCAAGGATGAAAAGGGGCAATGTCAAGCGCTAGCATGCATTGGTGCACATCTTTGACTAGTGATATGTGCTTAATTGTTGATATTTTTAATTATTTACACTTAGCAATTAATGATACAAAAATGATTAAGATACTCA
>JAOTAZ010000001.1:9230121-9242294 GCA_025629785.1 Erythroxylum oxycarpum | reverse complement strand
ATCCACTTTTGGACGGAAATTTTTTTTGATTAAGAGGGAAATTTTGAGGTTTAATTTCCCTCTCTTTACTTTCCTTTCTTTTATTAATTAATTAACCATACAAGAAAATTTTAATTAATTTCCTTTCCATTACTCCCAATTCCTTTCCATTCCCTTGAAACATACACAGTGTAAGTCGTCCTTTTAGATGTAACAGAGAATCTAGATTATCGTCCGTCATGCATCGCTGAATACTTGCCAACCGCGCCAGTAACCTTCTTTTCTTCTTGAAAATGTTACCAAAATCTTCCCAATTCCATTGCGAGGAGGTTAGAGAAAGTGGCGAGCGATTGGATCATTTTGGTCGCCGGAGGCTGCCAATACTTGGCAACCACTTCGGCAAAGGACGGATGAGTGAGCCAAGCATTCTGAAACCGAAAGGGCATGATTCTGGGTACACAGGGAGGGGGGTTGCTGCTGAATTTTAACCAGTAAAGGTCGATGGTTTGAACCCATGAAAGGCAGATGGGTATTCGTTGTGTGAGGGAATGCGTGAATCCAATTTGACAACCCGAAAACTCGATATAGGCGGGTTTTAATCGAACCACGATGCCACGTGTACTTCAATCCAGAGCAACTCAGATCATAGAGCTCACAATCAGTGACCCAGTCCTGAAAGGGTTTGCTCATTACTCGAGTTGACGTGTCGTCGCCAATCTTGTCCGCTTGGAACAATTTGGCATTAAAATCTCCGCTTACTAACTAAGGGTGTTGAGTAGTGCGACCGACCTAATGCAAGGCGGGCCAAAGGAAGGACTGGGAAATGTGTTGGGGGTTGGTATAGACAACTGTGAATTTGCACGTGCCAGAGGCAAAGTTGATAATGGTATGGATGAATTGACGATGAGAAAAACCAATGGAAATATGGTAATCCTTTGTCCAGAGGAGCCATATCCCACCCAAAAAGCCAATAGCTTCGACCCGAAACGAGAAATCAAAACCCAAGGAGTGAATGATCGCATCGGCCCACTAATGCGCGTCTCCAGTAAGGTAAGAATACCAGACTTATGCAATCGCAAATAATTTCGTAAGATGACCAGGAAATTGGGACCCCCAACGCCCTAGCAGTTCCATATGAGAATAGACATAAAAAACGAAAAACAGAAAGACTCAGCTATGCTAGAGGTCGACACTTCACCTCCTAGGGTAGTGGACAGGAGTCCCTCGTCTTGTGTCATCGCGGCCTGGTCCTCGATGGCCCGCACTAGCAACGAGTCCTCTAGAGCAGTCGCTTCAATCGGGAGATCGGGCAGGGCCGGGTCCGGAAGAGCCGGGCCTGACTGGGAGGACCTCACATTTGTGGCCTCGACTCTCTCCATGGGAAGGATTGGGGGTTCGGGGCTAGAGAGACGTGCCTCGAGGATTTGGGGGTCGCACACCATTTCCATGTGAGTGGAGATATCGAGAGCCAGATGATTGGTCTGAAGGGTGGGTTGTAGTGGGAAGGGAGAAGACACAGCCAAGCCGGTCGCGGTTTTGGCCCTAGTATGAGAGCTCTCTTCGCGGAGGAACCAAGACGTGGTAGCGGGAGGCTTGCTAAAATTGGGCCTAGGAGGCTTTTTAGGTCCAACTGAGGTAAAAATAGGCCCCGGGGGCAGTCTTTTGGTTTTTTTCTAACTGATTGGGTGCGGGAAGGTCTCTCCAATTTCCAAAAGGAGACTGCGTGGGTGGGCCTTGAGGAGACTCTTGCTCCTGCTTGTCCTGGACGGTCTATGGAGTCAGAACTCCATACCTCGAGCCCCTTTGGATATGCCTGCCTTGTCTTTTCTAGCGTTGCCTTCCTGAGTCTGTGGCTTGTGTGAGGTCCTCCTTTGCACCAACGTCCACTTGCCATAACCGTTGGACATCAGAGGCGTGGGGGAAGGCGGAGTAGTGGAAGGTCGCGCTGGTGGGGCATCGTTTCCGGGACAAGCAGCCGACAGGGGAGGGGGGCGCTGAGGACAACCATTATCCACATGGCTTATCCTCCTACAAAGAAAACACAGCTGAGGCAAGCCTTCGTAAGCCAGAAGCAGCGTCTCACCGTCCAACTCAATGCTATGTCGCAGCGGTGAGCCAAGGTCCATGTCCACCGCCGGTGGCGCGTACTTTCTCCAGGACTGCAACGTGGTAGCTTCGTCAATGTGTACGGTGTTGCCCACTAAGTTACCTACCGCGGTGATGATCTAAGGATGGTAACGGGTGATAGGCAAGTTGAGAATTTGAACCCACACAACAGCGCGAGTCACCGTGCCAAGGGTTGGCCGGAAAAAGGGCTGCGATTTCTGAACTGAGAGCACATGCCCGAAGAGAACCCAGGGTCCTTGAGTTAATGCCTTATAGAAGACAGATTCCTCACTAACTCGGACGAGGAAGAAGTCGAAATCCAAGTCGACCACTTTCAAGTGTCCCCTCGGGTTCCAGAGTGAAGCCAGTTGCGAGCATAAAAGTCGGAACCCTATTCAACGCCCGAGCAATTTGACAACCACAGCATGGGTCCACAGAGCATGGGTCCACAGCATGGGTCCACTGAGCATGGGTCCACTGAGCATCGAGTTTGGTTCGGAAGGAAGGGGAGAGGTGAATGTCGCTCCCTGGTTCCTCGAAAACTTGGATGTCACCGTCGACGATGGAGATGACTTTATCGCCAGCCCACGTGTTATCGGAGCTCACAGCAGGAGCAGGTCCCTTCATGGCGCTACTATACGATGTAGATTGTGGAGAAGGGGGATCCTCGTCACGCTTACAAGTATGCATTTTTTTGTGGAGCTGACCCTCCAATTCAAGGGCCTCCATAGCCACTCCTAGTGAGCACCCAGAGTAGTTATCTGGGGACCGAATTCACAATGTAGTAGACTGAACCATGAAGCTCTGTTGCCGAAACAAGGAGAATCACATTCGTCGTCACCTTTTCTCGTACTAGAAATTTCTCACACTAGAATTATGTTCAAATGTTTACATTCCCATTGCAGTAAGCTCAACAAATTTTTACATACGAAGAATGAATATATGCATATAATTGTGACTTGAAATACAAACATTTATTTATGATCATATAATCTAATTAGGATCCAAAGATTCATTCTTGACATTTACTTCCATTTAGAATCTAAGCATGAAGCATACCAAATTCTAACTCTATTCCAGTCAATTTTATGTTTATATTTATATAAGTCCCATATAATATATGTGGATGAGATTAAATAGAATAAAATAAGAACTAAATTATGGAAACATAGAAGATCTATTCCTGGTACGAAGTGGATATAACGTACCATACCATGTGTCTAGCTAGATTTTACGTGTTTTTTTTGTTGCCCACAATATATTTTAGGAAGGTCCCATCTATAGGAAGACACCTTTAAGCTATTCACATCCAGATTAATTCTCACTTAAGTTAGGTTGGTTCCTTGTGGGAGGTAAATCTCTGATTCTAAATTTTAAATAGCTGCATAAATAAGAAGGATTTAAACCCGCAACGTCACTTAAGTCAAAAGAGTCTCTTGTCAACTCACGTATGCCCTCGAGTTAAGCCAGATTTAACGTCTTAGAATCTCACCAGACAACATCACTGCAGGGCACGTCTGACCAATCACAAGCTCCTAAAATAATTTTTATGTTCCTAAATTACCCTTATCAAATTGCCGAATCCCTAAACTGGATACACGCAAATCTGTGTAGTTTCACTTCACCTAAACAAAACACCGGGAAAATAAATTCTAGGGTTTGCCCAAACTGGTAACCCCGAATGCAACACTCTAAAACTAAATTTTCTTCGATTTTAGGAGTTTTGGCATGGCTAAGGTTGGTGAAGAGGTTGACTATGAGAGTGATCCAGAGGAAGAAAAGGGTTTGTTGGTGAGAAGGAGGAGAGAAGCAGCGAGTGATGATGAGGTAGTAGATGGTGGGGAGAAGGCCAGAGTGGATCGGAGGGCTAACATTCACTCTGATGAATCCGACGATCGGGGCGGGGCAGCTGATTATGATCAAGAAGAAGAACAAGAAGAGGGATGTGGGGAAGAAGTAGACGAGGGGCATGTTGATGGTTTCACGGAAGAGAATGGTGGGAATAAAGAGAGAAGAGGAGGTGCTGGTGGTGGTGGTGTTGTTGATCGTGGGACTGAGGAGAAGAAGGTACTTGAGCAAGTGAATACAGAGGAGCTCATAGAGGGAAAGAGTGATGAGGAGGAGGGAGAAGAGGAAGAGGGGAAGAAGGAGAATGAGCCATTTTCTGTGCCCACTGCGGGGGCTTTTTACATGCACGATAATAGATTTGGGGACAATGCAGTTGGTACGCACAGGTATGTTAACCCTTAGAAGACTCTAGGTGTGCATATATGTCATGTTTTCTGTTAATTGTTATCAATTAATCGGTTTTCCAGCTAGAAATTTGTTAATGATAATGTGAATGACTAGACCTTTTGGACGAAATTCAGGTTTCCTGCTTGATCTATACTGTCGTGATTTTGTTTTTTCGTAAAACAAGTTTTCTGTTTCCGTATG
Source organism: Erythroxylum oxycarpum (assembly GCA_025629785.1). Lineage (NCBI taxonomy): Eukaryota > Viridiplantae > Streptophyta > Magnoliopsida > Malpighiales > Erythroxylaceae > Erythroxylum > Erythroxylum oxycarpum. The sequence goes on along the minus strand of JAOTAZ010000001.1, from coordinate 9,237,773 downwards.
TTCCATTGTTATATGAAGTCAATATCTTTTCCCTTGATTTAGGAGAACCTATAGTGGGAGGAGTTTGTGGGAGTTGAAAGATGACAAGAAGTGGGGGCATGACAAGTTTGAGGAGATGACTTTGCAGGAAAGGCATTTTGGAAAGGTTCTAATTTTGTATACAATAGCTTTTGGTATGCGTTCTTTCCGTGTTCTATCTATAACCTGTTTACAATTTGGTTTTGGAAATTCAGGGGAAAAGAAATTCTGAAGTTCAGTATCGAGATCGTGGTGGTAAAAATGAAGCTCTGGACCGGGACTATGGTAGAAGGAGCAAATCTAAAGCATTTAGCAATGGTAACAATCAGAGCCAGGCACCAAGATGCGCAAGAGGGAGAGGGCCAAGAAGGTATGAGCGTACTGCAAAAAACGATGGCCGGACACAACCAACAAATGAGCAACTTGTAAAGTCCCTTGAAAAAACTTCTCCCGGTACATCTGGGAGAGTTCTTGCCCCAGTATATATTGCAGAATCTGATCAAACCCCCCCTTCTAGAAAGAATTGGAGCTTGTGTTCAGCTTCTCCTCGCTTTTATCCTTCTGGGTCTTCTAATAAGGAAATCAATCTCACTCAAAAAGGGGATTTGCAAGGTGGAAGTTCAAGCAGGAATCTTCTCTCTTCTGTTACTGGTGAAAATTTTTCCATGCAACAATCAAGGGCACTGATGCCAAGGAAGAACACAACTCACCCTATTGGACTTGACAAGCTCTGTATTGATGAGTCTATCAGCCAATCTGCTCGGAAAACCCCAAACAATAACCAAACTCCACGTTCCAGATCTTCACTGATCAATAATGTGCTATCATCTCACTGCAGGGCACAAGGAAAGGATGTGTCTATGTCTGGGAAAATGTCTTATCAACCAATGTCACTTAGTAACCAAGTCAACAGAGTCTCTTCTGCTACACAGCTCCATGGTTTCCAACGGCCTACTCAAAGTTGGACCCAATCTTCCATTGAAGCTCATACTCGGCAGGTGGGTCAACATTCTGATAATGGAACAACTCAAATTTCTCCACCAAAAACTCCATCATCGAAAAATTCGCATGAAAGTGAAGTAGTAGAAAATGCATCAGAATCAAGTAATTCCAGGGTTTCATTAGTGATTAAAGGTAAAGTTGGCATTCAAGCAAGCAGAGGAGGTGCTTTTTTGTTTGGTGGGACTCACATTATGGGAGCGGCAGGGAATTTGGGTATTGAATGTGGTGATCAAAACTTCCCTGGAACCCCAGCCTTTTTGCCAGGTCAGTCTTTTTGGCTGATTTTCACAGCCAGTCTGTTTGAATAACTTTGTCAACAGTTAGTTTTAGAAATTTGGCTGCGGCAGTAAGAGTAACTACGTATAATACTCTGTAGTGTTTCTACTTACCAATCAGTATAAGTCAATCAACTTTTTTGGAGATCAAGACACGGCTGTTATATATGGTCCTGTACAACTAAGCTTTATAGATATTGATTTTCTTTTGGATCACATATCTTACTTATGATTAATTGTTTTGCAGTAATGCAATTCAGTGGCCGGCATCCTGGTGGCGTTGGACTTCCTGCTGTTGGCATGGCATTTCCTGGATATGTTGCTAATCCTCAAGTTGGTTTAGGAAATTCTGAGATGACCTGGTAAAGCATACCTTTCTGTATCAATAAGCTGTATAGTGTATGAATTCTCATGTCTTGTGAGGAAGGCAATGTCTTTGTGCATTTAACTGGCTGCATGATTCTTGAGAAGTAGGAAAATGAGTATTGCCTGAAAAAATTGGTCTTAGGGGAAAGCAATATTTGAGGTTCAATTTGTTATAATTCTGGTGAAACCTTTTGTTATTAGTTTTGTTGGATTAGATATCATGATGATGTCTTTTCCATGACTTAAACATACATTTTCAAAATGAACAAGCATTCAAATTGGCTGCAAAGTGATTTTTAGTGGAGCTATTGTTGAGACAAATTCTTTCTTCAATCTTTCTCTAAAAGCTTTTCTTTAAAATTTCCCTAAACTTTGGAAAGCTTACAGTTACTGCTATGTTTGTGATGTTTCTAGGCTACCAGTTTTGGCTGGTGCTGCAGGAGCTCCAGGGGCGACATATTGTTCACCTAATACTGCTGTTGATGGTGCTTATAATGCTCGGCCATCTGGAAAGACATCTTCCATGGGCTCTTCAAGGTTGTTTTTGTAATTTTTCGTCATAGTAACTGTTCAAGTCATGCCTACAATTGCACATCATTGGTATTCTTACTGTTTAATATAATCATCATTTTCAAACTCATATATTTCTTGACGATAAGTTAATAAATAGTAGATTCACTCAATTTATGTCAATATATCTATCTTTGTTACCAAGAAGTGTAAAAAGTATGCAGTTTATTCTTTTCCCATTTTGATGCATTTGTACTACCTTGGCATTTCTCTCATTATATTTAGAGAACCCTCCATATTTTACATTTGTTCTGGAAGCAACATAACTGTTTTCTTTGCCTTCTTTCATGTTCTTTCCCATGGGAGGGATCGAGTGATGGATGGGAAGCTGATGTAGCTGGCTGTCTGTAAATTAGTTTTTATGACTATATTTCCTTAGTTATTTGGCATTAGGCTATTGAAAGTGTGGTTCACTAGCTGGGAACTGTGGCATACTTTAATTTGGTAGCAGAGAGAGTTAAATTTTCATATATCATATCGGTTTTGTTTTGTGGAATAATACCTTGTTAATTAATGCTACAGCTTAAAAGATTTGTCCTTTATCCATATCAGTCATATTTGTATTTTTTACCTGGAGACTTGTGTAACCTTCTGTCTTCACGTTTGTTGAAATAAGTATGTCCAATTTTCATTGTGCTAGTTTCCTTTGTTAGATGGTCTATCTGAACCTTGTATGTACTTTATTGACTATTAGTTGGCCTGTTATTGATAATATATATGTGTGTGTGTTTTCCTTTGCAGCAAAGAAACTAGCACTAAGAAAGGTGATAATGAATGGAAGTCTATGCGTAGACCTGGTTAGACATCATCTTACCCTTTTGAACTTTCATCCCTTTGATCTTAGTGACCTGGTTCTTAAAATTCATTATTTTTATATTCTGGCAAACTACGTTGATGTCTGCAGTGTAGTGACACGGGAAAGTGTACTTCCTAGTTAGGATGCCAGCCAGGGAGGGGCACTGATGGAGATGGAACTTTATAGCACATTGCTTTTGCAATATTTAGTAAATCTGGTTTTAAAATTTTAAATAATTGCTATAACTGGGATACAATTTAACAACTGCATAATTCAAAGTTCTTGCAGTTACAGGGGCATTAATATGATTGTTTTACCTTACTTCTATTAAAGTGAATTTGCGAACTTACTTTTGCCCACTGCAGAGCTTGCAAGGGATAAATTTGGCCATCGGCAAAAGCCTCGCAGGCAAGTTAAAGTTTTTGAGGTTTTACCAGGTTTGTTCACTCAACATGGGGGTTTTGTAGACATAACCTGAACTTCTCTCCTTGCAGATACTCAGAGATGGATTTTAAGCAGCCAAAAACAAATACTTAGATAAGGAGGAGAACGCTCAAATAAACAGATAAAGGTTAAAGTGTGCTCAATGCTGCTTTTATGTGGTTTGGATATTGCTAAATTCTTAGCTATGATACATGGTGGTGCAGGCCTTTGTTGGCCCTTTGTGTTCTCCAGCTTTTCTTCTGGATTGCTTTGGGCTGCAATATAATATGATCCAGGAAGATATTTTAGGTAACTGTATTATTCCTTAGGTTCTTTTGTATTTCCAATATATGCATTTAGTTGTGTACATTTTATTCCTTCTTCCTTATCTTTTTGGTTTACAGCAAGTTAATAAATTTTATATGAGCTCAATGTTGTGGTTATATTACTTGGAAGTATAACATGGATAAAATATAACACCAATTCTTTTTATATCTTTTCACTGTCTTCTTCGATTAGTGCATTGGAGGGTATTTGGTAGATTGAACTCCTTAGAGTAATTGATGTGCTTCTAGTTTTGGTATAATGGCTAACGGAAACAGAAAAAGGGAATTGTTCCTCTTTTTATTTCTCTTCTAATTGTTTTGGTTTCAGGACATGACTTGTTTTACATCTGCAAGTTGAGTTGATCATTTTTCTTTAGTTGGTCTAAACTTTAGTTATTACATTGTCTCCTCTCTCACTGGATTTTGTTTTTGCTGCAGTTAGATGGGTAAAAAAGGCCTGTTTCATGCTGCAGTCAATTTGAGAACATAATTGTGGCTGGATGGTTAGCTATTTCGTATTTAGATGTGCGTTATTTCAAGAATTATAAATATTTTGGATGTGTCAGTTCTCCGAAGGAGCATGGAATACATATTTGATTCATTGACTGCGCGTCACAGTTGCAGGGTTTTCTGGTGGCTTGGTTTCTGAGTGAAGCTTGTGAGAGATGAACGCGGGCTTCTCCAAGGCTAATATACTCAAAAAATGAGAAGAATGGGAAAATTTCGAAAAATGAGAAGAATGCGAAAACATCTGAGTTTGAGCAGATCAACTTTTACGGACATTTGTGGCTGACCAAGTCAATTTGCTAGGAGACTGCCTGCTCGAACAGCGCCAGGAATAGATATAAATGTTCTAGTTGACTGGTGACGAATGATTTCCAAATCTGTGGAATTTGTATAGTGTTTCATTTTGATGTTAATAATGAAAGCTAAATTTTAAAAATATAATAAAATAATTAATGTCCCAATTTTAAGCTATAAAATTCACTCCTTTCGCCATCGCTGTCATTCTCGTTTCACGTCACTCCTTAGCCATCATTAGCCGCATCCTCAGTTCTCTTCTCTTCTTTGTCGTTAGGATTGTGTCCTCTCTCTCTCAGAAAATCTGGTGTTGAATATCACTTTTCTGTTCCCACTGAACATAAGAAGTGGATTTATGCTTCACATAACTAACAACTGCTTTGACCATAAATTGCGGAAAAATAGTAAAAGCTATACTTTGTTTCACTGCGAAAGAGTTCCTACAAAAAATGGTATCAAATATTCGGGACATACGGAAGACGGTTTGTGTAGTCTCTCATCTTTACATCGCCTCTGCAGCAATCACAGACCCAAAAACATCCAAGATATTATCTAGTCTCCCTGAACACAATCTAATGACAAAAGATCAACCGAACAATCTTCTCTCTCTCGAGCTTCAACTGGTACTATTTCCTTTTCCTTACGACCATCTTATTCTTACTTTGACAACATGGATGGCTTCCACACAATTGGTTTCTTGCCATTGCAAGTTGTCTCATGAAAGGTCAGCCAAGCACTGGCAACACAGGTCCTTTCATGCTTTCATTGGTTATTATTTGTCATAAGACATCAAACTCACACCAAAAATTTGTTTATTTTATTTTTATAAATTCACCCAATATAAATAATCATAAATTTTCAAATAAGGTCTTTCCCTATATGTTAATAATGAACAATGAACAATGTGTTGATTTATACCATACAATCAATCGGGTGTTAAAGTTTAGTAACATAATTATTTAAAGACGTTCTTTATCTTTCAATCAGGTGTTAAAGTTTAGTGACATACTTATTTAAAGACGTTCTTTATCTTATACACATTTGAATATACATAATGAGGTTCATAGAAAAAATATAAATTCCATATTGTAATTGTAATTGGATTGTAATTATGAAATTTATATTGTAATTATTTATTATCCTTAAATTGTTCTTTGTTATTGTTTTATTGAGGCTGAAGATTAATATAACATAAATAGATTAGCATTCGCTATTGTTATTCTTAATAAAAGTAGTAGTTAATCTCATGGATTTAATTATAGAGATACTTAAATAAACGTGTAGGTTCTTGCTAAAGAATAAGTTCATTGAACTGACTCCATATCAAAAATCAATTTAGAACATTTACTTATGGTTGGGTCGGCCCTGTTGGGCCTTGGGCCGATCGGCCCATTCATCAAAGATAACCATGTCAATTCCAAGCCCGATCCAAGCTCTTCTTAGCCCACCTGCATGTGACAGACTCCCATGCAATCTCAAAGACTTACATACGTGAAGACCTAAACCTAATATCCATCTGTATATAAGGTAAGATCCTATCGTGATTGAGGTACGTACAATCATAACCTAGCTTTCTCTGCATTCAGCATCCTCACCTTCTCCAAAAACCTAACTTGAGCGTCGGAGGGGCTAATCGGGACATCACCCCCGACGTGCCTTCTTTGTTTTGCAGGTATCTCACCCAAGGAAAACAGTCAACCCATGAATCCAGACGGCAACGTTCCGTTCAGTCAGAATCAGGCTGAACCAATACATTAGATTAATTAATTGAGGATAACAAAATTACATCATTTAGTTATCCCTATACACTACCCCTTTCCTTCTACTTTTTGAAATCTTTGTTGTTGTCTTCCTTCTCTAATGTCTTCATTCTTCTACAAACAGTCAACGACTTACACGAAGCTCCTTATACAGGTGAGGTACTTGTCAGACAAGTCAAAATTCGTAAGCTTTAAAAGAGATCTGATATTGGAAGGAATTTGCCCAGTGAGTCCTTGCCCCATAAGATTAAAATAAGCAAGGTTTTACAAGCAAGAAATGTTCGTCTTCTTGAACTTATCTCCAATATTAGTCATTATACCAAAATTCTTAATCCCAACAACGCTTCCAACATCACAAGCTATCCCTGGCCACATGCAATGACTTAGGTTGCCGCTGTTGAAGTAGCAGATATTGTAGTTTATGCAGTCTACCCTCCACTCACTCTCCATTAAAGCTAGTCATTCTAGATTTTGCGAAATTTTCATTTCAAACGTAGTCATTAACATGGTTAAAGCGCAAGTAGTCCATGTTAAAAACAACCAAGTCGAGGCAATCATCTCTCTGAAAATCCAAAAGGATGTAGTAGATTTACAAAATTTCTGATTTGGGCGTAGTTGTTTTTAGTATAAACGAAAACAGAAAAATTAAATACAAAATAAATAAATCAATATCTGAGATTTGGTAATGTAGGTTGACACACTTTACCTACGTTTGCATGGCCCTTACCTAGTTTAATTATTTTCACCTGTGATATAACAATAATTTTACTCAAGGCATTACAGAGTTGATCACCCAACCCTTGACACTATTACCCAACTCTTTACATTATCTCTCGTCCTCACTATCTTAGAAAGTAAATTACACCTAATAGTATGACCACCTCGTACTAACCTCAACAGAACATTTTCTCAACAATATTTGATAATAAAGGATGAAAAAATAACTCTGGTAATTGAAATAATAAAGAACATAAACAAAGACACTTGAGAAATAAAACAACTTCTCTAACAATGTAGCTTCGTCAATGAAAGAATAAGAAATCCATCAAAAGAATCTACTATGAAGCTTCAAAACCTTCACTTGAACATCCCACGCACAGTAGAAGTTACACAAGATAGGCCTCAATTATCGGTGAAAATTTGAAACATACCTAACTTCTAAAAAATCACGCAATCCATAATCACACAACCCTGAAGTGAATCACAAGTTAATAAAGCAATTACAATGCACAAGAAAGGGGGGGTTTGAATTGTGTATTCTTTTCGTGTTAGTCCCCTTTTTGAAAACTTTGAGTACAATAAAGTAAAGTAGAGT
>JAOTAZ010000001.1:9205930-9216463 GCA_025629785.1 Erythroxylum oxycarpum | reverse complement strand
CATTATACATTTAATTTCCTTATACTTTATTAATCTTCAACATAATCATTATGCATACATATATAACCATAACAAATAAATTTATGACCTATATTTTCACACAATTATGAAACTAATTAATCAAATTCAACAACAACAAAACTACATTCCAAACATCATGGAAAACTAACACCATTACACCTTCAAACTTCAACAACAATTCACCAAAAACACCTATAGGCATTTTGTCAAACACATGGTATACAACCATTTTATCATCCCTAATCCATCAAATTTTCCCACATTCTTCCCTTTCATCCACAACAAACACCATACCAATGCAATAACACTCACCAAACTAAATTTTAAACAACCAAAACCATCCAAATCGTTAAAATTGACACCAATCGATTGTTAACAGAGGAGAGGAATAAGTGGGCAAAGTACCTTCAGTTTTCACCACCGGAGCAGGGGACGCCGGCAGAGATGTGTCAACGACGATGATGGACGCAGACGGCGGCGGCGATGGCCGTATCCGGCGGCGCTAGGGGGAGATGTGAAGACGACAACGGACGGTCCAAAAGAAGAGAGAAGCGCGGGAAAATGGGGGGAGGGAGAGCGGTTTTGGGACGATTAAAACCAGATCAGAAACGGCGTCGATTTGGGTTTATTCAAAACGACGTCATTTTTGTTGTTAATTTTAAAGCCTTCCAAACGCTTCTCACCGACAGAATTTACTCCGTCGACATAGGCCGACTTCCGTCTTCTTTCACCGACGACACAGACAATCCGTCAGTGATCACAGACAGAATTACCTCCGTCCCTGATATTCCGTCCCTAATATTTCAATTTTCTTGTAGTGTATTTTTCAGATGCCCATTTCACTATTTGTTTCCAATCATCATCATTATATAAGTGATTATTCAACATTTGATTTTTTACCCAAAGCTTCTTAGAGAACTAGCATTTGAAGAACAAGTGATCTTTGTTCTCAAGTTCAATGTTGCATAACTAACCACTTGGAGTAACATAAAACTTCCAATCCTATCAAAGGTGAAAAGTTTGTTTATAATGGGAAACCGCATGATGAATGAAAGTCTGGAGAGAATTTACTTACACCAGATGAGCTTCTTTCTGAGAACTTTAGGAGATGAATTTCTGAAGACCTAATAACTGGACAGGTTGGTGAGGTATCCTTGAGGATGTCTGGACCGCCTTTACTTTCTTATTTACTAATGTCTTATTTTGTTTTCTGGTAGTGTCTTCTTCTTTATAAACTATGAAGGTAACAATCTTCCTCTTTACCTTTTTCCGCATCATTAGGTTGGAGTAATTTGCGCGACCTAACGAGCATTTATACTAGAGGAACTCACCGATATTGGGTGTTCTGGAAGAGATCACAGTGCTTGAATGCTCTCGATTAAGACGAATCCCCATAACATACAGAAAAGAATGGTGAGCAAGGATAGCGGAAGATCAAGCAATTATTAAATCAAAGTTTCAATCTATCATTCAAGAGAAGAGACACACTTGCATTCATTCACATACTTTTCATCCAACCATTTGTTAGGTTAGGTTGGCATCGCCTCTAATTTTCATGTATTGCAAGCTTTTCTTTTTTTAAGTAAATAGAAATTGCTGCCCTTGAAAAAAAATTTATCATTCCTTACTTTGTTTGGTTAGGTAACTTAATTTAAGACCCACTTTTGAGAGCAATAAAATCTTTGTTAAAAGTCTTTCCATATACTGCAAGTTTGTTCACTGTCATTAAATGCGTTTCTCAATTCTAAACCGTTGCTTAAACACTGAACAGGGGTTCACTTTTAAATTACCCCGCATAGACCTTGACCATTCTCATCAAATTACCAGGCACGGACCTTGCAATTAAAGGCCGTGAGAAAAGAAAGCACATCTCGTTGATTTCATAAAGAATGGTTTATCCGCTACTTGACACAAAGTGATCATATTACATTGATTTAGCTAATCGCAAGAAACGATAATCAGCTTAAGGCTATGAAGTACGGAGCAATTATATCCAAATAAGGAAAATTCTGTCACGGACAAATTCCTCGAGATCAACCTCATGAAAATAGGCTATAACTCATCAAAAGTCTGGAAGTTACAAGGAAAAGAATGCCAAGTTGCACATTCAAATTTCCAATCAATTTATAGACAGTGGATCACGATTCAATACAGAGCGGCCAATTGAACTAAATCCTTGTATTTAGGAGGGACGAAAGACTTCACCTTTATCATTCGTTTCCCACCATTACCTGGAGACTCATACTTTATCCCAATTACAGTAGGCAAACCTGCCACGCAAACAGGTTAACTAGTCAATGCTCTTTACTAGAAGAATTCAAGTGGTTTTGCATAGAAAGAGAACACGCCCAAACAAAAAAAAAACTATGTAGTAGTCACTCTCAGCATCTTTGCCAAATGCAATAACCAAAAGTTTCAAAAGTCGTCCATAAATTCATCGTTTAGCTAGTATCATATGAAACTTATTTTTGCAAAAGAAAATAGCAAAAAGAAACAAATGTGACCTGTACAACAAACAATATCAATGAACAATATCGTTTATTTTATTTTCTCATATTAGGGTGTTAGGTCAAGATTTATTGGTATTTCAACACCATCAACGTATGAACTTATCTACGGCTTTGAAATTTCAATTAACGGCCGTCAAAAACCTATGTGCCTTTCAACAATATAAGTAGGAGTAGCTAAAGAGTCTGGACCCAGCCCAAAGTCAATGGGCAAAGCCTGATTTGATCAGGCTTCAGGCCAGGCTAGTGCCTATATAAAAAAATTGGGCTTTGGGCCTGGAAGACTCATCTCAGCCAGAACCCCTGCATGTGTGGCCTGAGGCCCAAAGGAAATTGGAGCTCAAAAAAAGCCTGAAACCCAAACCAGCTCAAGTTTTTCAGGCTGGGCTCAGATGTTTAAAAAAACCTCACTTAACTGCGTATGATAAGCAAAATCCTTTTGAGAAAGAACAAAAGTTACATAGATGACGAAAGAGATCTTCAAAGCATTGACAACATAAGAGATATATTCAAAGCACTGCAACTAAATTACACATCATGCAGTAATTTCATGAATATTCAATCAGCAATAGGAACTCACTCCCATGAACACGGCCATATAAAAATCTTTCTCCTTTCCAATACTCCAAAGGTCTTGACCTGATTCTGGTACTTTTCCTTTTCCCATTCTCCCATGTTGTACCAGAATCTATTAGCAAAGCCAAGTTTCAGTTATTTAAGCACATAAAAAATAATCAACACTAAGCAATAGAGTAAGAAACTGAGGTTTGATTCACACTAAGAACCTGCAAGGCTTTGCCTTCTAGATGAAGCGTTTCTCTTAAGTCCTTTGCAAGGATGTGACTCCTTAACGGTTCGCTCCCTCATCACCACAGAGGAATCATCAATTTTCTGTTGCATAAGAAACTTGTAGTAAATTCCCGAAAAGAATAGTCTAGGGGAGAGAAGAGCATGTGATTAGAAGAATATAATAGAAATGTTGACTAAACAGATCCATGGAAACAGAAAGGAAGACATCATACAGCCTATACAAGGCCATGATTCAGAACTTCAGCTAATGCCAAACTTGAGTACCAATTAGAGGAAAGAGTTGACAGTAAGGGTAGAACCTCATTATGCTGAACCACAGCATCTTGAACTTGTTCTGGATCAGTGTCCAGAATTTTAGAGAATCCACCAATAGCATGCTCATCAACGATCATAGGATTTGATTGACCTTTCAAAGAAAAGGTGACAAAAGACACTTATGAAAACACATATAATAATAGGAATCGTTAAAACTAAAAGGTGAGAGCAATCAAATTCCGAGCACAGAAGTTTTGTGAACTAATCAAAATCACCATGATTCATAGCAACGTCAAACTTGGACTTGATGATTACCCCAGTTCTACCTCCAAATTTCAATCATACAAACCCTTCATTTCTCTTATGTTCTTCATCCTTCTAAAAGGGCACCTAACTAGTAAATCTAAGACTATTTAAATGGAAAGAAAGTGGTGGTTGTATCAGGGAAATTCACATCAAGGTTTCTTGTGTCAAATACCAAGTAGCTTAATAAGCCAACAACAATAACCCAGTCATTCAACTTTCTGCAGACGAAAGAAATAATACATTATGGGTTAAAAAAAAATACCATGCAGAGTTTGGACATCATTCAGTATTTCCACAGTCAAGTCATCCATATTTAAATCAGGCTGTTGGGAGGCCTCACCTTCTTGCTGCATATCTTCTGCCTAATTTTAGCAGAACTCACTGATGAAACTTTCTTAACATTGTAAATCAAAGCAAGACAACAAAGTAAAAGAAAAACCCTCACCATATCCTGAATTTCATTTGGTCCAGTTGTATGACTATCTGCACCAGCATCAGGCTGACCTAAACTCTTATTTATGCCCCCACTGTCCAAACCAACATTGATGTGCTCCACATCAGAGCGCAATTCTCTTGGATCAGAACTCTGATTAAATATTCTGGTAGAAGAAGCATGTAATGGTGGTGATTGGTCAATGTCATCAGCTGAAAACGGATTGTCTGAAGGGTTTGACCGCAATAAGTGTTTCCTCACCAAAGACAATGACGCCCATGGACTTTTTACTGGAGTTGGAGAACCAGTAGTAGAAACAGAACTTTCTTGTTTTGTCTGCTTCATAGGTGCTTTACCCCCTGTTGACTGTAAAAGATTCTGTATGTCTGCTAGAACATTCCCAGGCTTTGGCAATTTCCCACCAGAAGCTTTGAAATCAATCTTTTGAACTTCCTGATATTCAGGGAGGTTTAATTTCTTTATATCAAGAGATTTGATCTGCAAACATTTCTGCAGTAAAGTAAGCGTTTCATCCCCATCTAGTTCATTGTAGTCATGAGCAAGCAATTCCTCTAAAAGCTGGTCAACTCTATTATCAGCCTTGGTTATTGAACCTACATAGGAAAGAGTAACTCATCTTAGCAGCAGGATTGAAAAAAAGAACTAAAAGTTTAGGAAGTATCACACTGTAATTATTTTGTCCCTGCTTCAGTGACTAACCCTTACCAGCAAATTCAACCTCTAGTGTAGCAACATTAAATTTTTCCATTTGTTGTGATTCAACATTTTCCAAGCTCGTTTCTGGCTCTGTGATGTCTGCATAGGTTGTTCCTTGTCCTGCAGCGTGATGAGACAGATCAACCTCCTCTTCAACCATCTCTTCCTTATCTGTGTAATGAAAGAGATTTCTGTACTTCGCTATCCTAGATCTCCTGCAATATGAGTAAATCGACAACATTACACACATATCCATAATCAAACATACACAACCAGTTAGAACGAAGGCATTAACCAAAGCACTGCACTGATCAGACCCTGGGATTCCAGGTCGAATAGGCCGTGCAGCCACAGAGGCACCACAGTGAATCGAGTCTGCCAAAGCATGGCCTGTCTGTTTTGCTATTTCCTTTTTGGCATCTAACAACAACGAAAACGTTTGATTAATCAACCATAACAGAACGAACTAAAATAGAGACATAGACAGACTCATTCTTACAACAGAATACGGTTTACTTACTTTCAAGCCTTTCAAAAGCCGAGAAGAACTCCTCAGGATTTTTCAGCTTATCAATGTCCAACGTAGGTTCCAAACTAGCTTTACGCTCGCTGTCAAAACATACACACTTCGGTTGCAACATTATTGGAACGTCTAGAAAACAAACAATACAGCTTATAACGATAAAAGGCATGCCTTACCTTGAATTAGGAAGCAAAGAAAAGCGAGCACGTTTACGGACTAAGCCTGGTCTCCGCTCTTTTTCAACTACATCTTGACCTTTACCTTGAAAAGGTTCATCTTCAGGGTTTTGAAGCTCCTTAGAAGTATCTAGAATAATTTTTGCCTGCTCTCGAAGCTTGTGTGGGTGTCTCACAGCCTGGTGATCAGAAACGAGAAGATAATTATCAATTAATCCGATTGAAGAGTCGTTGAAACCTAAGGAAAAGAGGAACGTAGAGAGAGAGAAATTACAAGGGATTTGAGGAAATTGTGGGTTGAGAGGATATCGTCGTCCGAGCCGCGCGGCGGAGGAGGATGCTTCACTGAGAGAGAAGTGAACGTCCGGTGAAAGAGAGAGAGCCCGGAGTATCTCTCCAATGGATCCGACATTTTCAACAGACCCAACCCGACTCCACACTGAGAGAGACAAAAAGAGACAGAGAGAGTCGGTGTGTTTACTCGGTAATTCGAACAGAGGAAGTGAGCGGGAGATAGATGATAGAATTAGAAGGATGTGATCTTGTAATTGAAGACCATTTTGATCATCACGCGCCCCTCTCTATACATTCGACACGTGTTCCACCTAAAAAATTGTAGAAATAATAAATTAATAATCAATAAGAACTAAATGATGACGTAAAAGAAAGAACAAAGGAAGTGTCCGGTCGCATGGCTAGTGGTGGCGGAGGAAGGCGGAATCTTCCCCCGTGGATGAGTTCTCCGGAACGTGGCCGGGATAAGTCCACCGGGAAGAACCCAGAAGACGTTTCTATAATAGCCAACAATTCATCCTCCACGCCTCACTTCTCCAAACTCTTGGTATTTCTTGTTATTTTTTTCTGTTTGTTTTTCTTTTGCTAGATGAATGAACTAGTTTTTCAACTTGGGCAGGAAGGTGTAGTGATAGTGTTATCTGGGTTGGTTAATCCGGATCGCGCTACGATACGCTCTCAGGCTCTTGAAATGGGTGCCCAGTACAGACCCGATTGGGGCTCCGATTGCACGCTCTTGGTTTCAGCCTATTCAAACACTCCAAAGTTCCGCCAAGTGCAGGCTCTTTCTGGATCAATTGTCCACAAGGTAACATACATCGATAAACCTTATAAAAATTTAAGCTTTTTATTATCATTGCTTGCGAGAATTCTAAGTTGTGAACTGGTGGTGACACTGTTTGCCAATGCGATTACAATTGTGGGCATGGCATTTGTAATACTATGGCGGCAATTGCAGTTGAATTCTGTAATTTAAAACCATTATTGTTTGGTAATTCTGTTCAGGACTGGATAGCAGAATGTTACAGGACGAAGAAGCTTGTTGAGATTGATCCTTACCTCATGCATGCTGGCAAGCCATGGAGGGATACCCCTGTTTCAAATGCAAGTAAGTGGCCTGGTAAATTTACTTCTTTTTTATTTGTTTCCTTTATGTTTATTGGAGATGGATGATTTTAACTGGCCCTCTTGCCCTTGTTGGTATATTTAATGTTTGTGCTTTAAAGTTGCACAGCTGTAGACCAAGCTCCAAGACGTATTCTTTTTTCTTATGAAACATACATGCATCAAGCTCGGCAGTTGCTTGTGTTCTGTCCATTTCTGGTGTCTTGAATGTGTTACTGACCATTATACTAACTTTTGATTGATATCTGAATTGTAGGGGTGGTTGCAGATCAAGAAGCAAGCCTGCTGTCTAGAAAATCAGAGAAACAAGTTGAAAGAATATCAC
Source organism: Erythroxylum oxycarpum (assembly GCA_025629785.1). Classification (NCBI taxonomy): domain Eukaryota; kingdom Viridiplantae; phylum Streptophyta; class Magnoliopsida; order Malpighiales; family Erythroxylaceae; genus Erythroxylum; species Erythroxylum oxycarpum. Next base: position 9,208,971 of record JAOTAZ010000001.1, on the reverse strand, counting down.
ATTCAAAGAAGACTTCCACAAAGGTTATTTCAAAAAATAAGTTCTCAATTGAGTGTATTTTCCCATTTGAGAACTTACTCTACAATGAGATCTCAGGATTACAATGAGATCTCACGATTTATATCCACAGTCATTTGATCTGCTGATAATAATTGGTGCTGCCTTGTATGTTAACAGAATGGAGCTTCTGATCCTGCTAAAGTGTATTTTTCTCCTTCTAAAGTGAAAGAGTGGGCTGTTGATGATCTTAATCGAACCATCTCATGGTTAGAAAGTCAGGATGAAAAGGTAAGTTTCACCTAATTGTAGTAGCTTTCTCTTTTTATCATTTTCCTGTTCTAGTACGTACCTTTGACAATTACTTCCACGTTCGTTGCTGTTATCATCTGTGTTTTCAACTAATACTCATAGAGCTCTATGAGTCAAGCCTTCTTCAATTTATTGTATTTGAGCAATCTCTTCTTTTTATAAAACATGAAACAAGATGCTTTTGGACATGAATACGATACTGCAATCAATGAAGGGAAAAGATAAGTGTGAAAAGATGCCTGGCAGATTGTCATTTATGATGACAAGATAACAGTTTTTTTTTTTTGGCATATTATTTTCCCACTGCTAGTCTCACTAAGTTTAAAGGACAAAGGGCCATGTGCACAACCTGATGTTAATTTGTTGTTTCAACAGCCAAACCCAAGTGAGATAAAACAAATAGCTGCGGAGGGCATCATAATTTGTTTACAAGATGCCATAGATTCCCTTGAACAGAATCAGGTGTTTTATATTCTCATCTAGAGCATTTTCAATCTCTTCTGCAACTTCTGCAGATCTTTAACCCTTCTCAATCTTTTGCATATAAAAGTTGTTTATTTTGCTTAGGATGTACGGAAAGTGGCAGAGCAGTGGAATGTCATTCCTCATGCAGTTGAGGAGCTGGTAAAGCTTGTAGATGGTCGGAATAATCCAAATTTGCTACAGGATGACATTTGCAGACAGGGCAGGGAATTGAAACAAATGTATGAGTCTGAACTTAGATGTTCAAATGATGATTCTAAGTACCAGATTAAAAAACTGAAGATGGATGAAAGTGAGACCGACAGGATAAAAAGTGCCATCTCCACAGATGCGGAAGGGTATGAGAGTGATGAAACAATTGAGATGACGGAGGAAGAAATTGACCTTGCTTACAATACTGTTGCCTCTTCGGTTTGATCTCAATGGAAATTTTGATCATTTCAGGAAGGTATTACCGTGCAAAGATTGTTGTTTGTCCTGTGCTTATATGGTTATAGACCAGCTTGTTAATTAGTTGCATTCTGTTACAAGTCGGAGTAAAAAGTCTTTACTGGTACATATGGATGAGCAAGCAGCCAGCTTTGCTATTAGATATGCGGTTGAGCCTTTCACTAATATATAGCAGGTTGATTCTATGGCTTTTGTTTTTTCAATCTTCTTGGAATCGGTTGATTCTATTGCTTTTGAAGTGAGCTGTTGTACTCATCGCTGTTACCATCCTATTGTTCAACATATATGCCGGATAACGATATTTTTACTCTTTTTATTATTGTCAGTTTTTTTTTATATATATTTCAGCATTCCTACTTTTTGTGATTATTTTTCTAGCCTTCCAACGCTAACACTTTTCTTTTTCATTCATGTCTATTTAGATGATATGGTAATCATGTCATTAAATAGATGATATGGTAATCACTGATGTCAATTTAGTTACACTTGACGATGCGTGGGTGGCTTTAATAGGGTCTTTCTACGCCATGTTATGGAAATTTTATTCCCTCGAGTGTTACATAACTCCTCCTACTCTTATTTTGTTTCGGTTTTTTGGAATGTACAAACCTCATTCTTTCCCACTCTTTCTCTTTCTCTTGCTCTTCCTGCAACACTACAATTATTTATTTATTTTCAGGTTTTTGCTTAGGTTAATTCAGTGAAAGTATGAAAATGAAATTGTTATGTAAATATGTGTTGATATCGTTGTGAAGGTTTCATTAGGTCTCTCAATTGAAAAGAGAAGATTTACAATTTGTGAGCTGCTCAATTTCACGGTGAACACAAAATGATGTGAGGTCTTTTTTTTCTTTTTAAGTGTTTGAATTTTGCAATTAAAAATTCGTCTGAGGATGTCAAAAGAAATGTACGATATTCTTTTTTTTTTGGAAAATTAAAAATATCGTACAATATTAAGAAAATGAAATATTTAAAACGAAGAAACTATAATATGGCTAACTTTTAGATTATTTTAAGCGTTGTTCATCTTCGTTTTGACAAAACAAAAGTCGATTAAAAAAATGCAAATGGGTCGGATGGAATCGAAAGAAGAGCCCTACTTTTGTATTTTTTTTCTAATCAAATTCTATGTAGTGCATGCTGAAACGAAAGATGCGTCATAGATGACATGTAAGCCATCTCAAAATTGACCTTAAGATATGGTACAACACTGAATTGGTCATAAAATGACACAGATCCATTTTACTATGACTCTTCCTTGCAATTAAAATGTGTCTTTTTAAGTGGATTGAATTTGTTTGCAAAACAAGATATAATAATGATTGGTTTTATTAATAGAATATGAAGATAATAGTTTATTTGAAGAAGAGAGTAATTAGTCAAATAGCAAGCAAATGGTTGAATAATAAAAGTAAGTCTAATTTTTAAATTTCAAAGTTCATTTACATATTTTATTTTTGATAGGCTGCATGAATGTGGCGACAACAACAATATTTCAATGGAAGTTTTGCTGAGATGTAAGATCTAGGGAGGTCCAGAATTATTCAATCTTATCTCTAACTAATAGAGAGATTATTTGTGATAGATTTATAGAGGAAAAAAAAAAGACAAAAACATTAAAAAATAATAATTTTTTGAGAATTGTTTGTAGGGGAAAAAATCAAAACTCCAATAAAAGATGAAAAATACATATAATATATACAATATCAAATATAACTAAAATAGAAATAGAAAATAACGAATAATAATAAAATTAAATATTAAAATAATAAATGTAATAATAAAAATAATAATAACGA
>JAOTAZ010000001.1:9167169-9179822 GCA_025629785.1 Erythroxylum oxycarpum | reverse complement strand
CAGTTTAGTAAAGTACCTGGAAATAGACAAATCCCCTTGCGTAATGGAACTGATCTCCCGTTTGAGTTGATAAAGCAGTGGCCCATTGCACTCTCCATAACGCCTCTCAAGATCCTTCCATAAATCTGTAGCTGAACTTGAATACAAGAAAGATTCGACAATTTCCTTGGAAATGGCATTCAACAACCACGATGTCACCATGAAATCCACCCGACACCATCGCTTATAATCCGGAGAATCTTCCCTCGGCCTCGCACATTTACCAATGACAAAATCAAGCTTCAGTTTCGCCCCCAACGTAATCCTCATCGCACGACTCCATGAGAGATAGTTATTCCTGTTTAATGGAGTCGTGACGAGGACCATCCCTGGATGATCCAAGGTCTGGAGGAAAAGCGGACTTTTGTCACCAGCTACACTGCCAAAAGAGGATCGCGCAACGTCACCCATACCTAACTCCGACAATCGACCCAGAAAGCTCTGATACCATGTACAAAATTAGGGATTTTGATATTGGGGTAAAAGTGACTTGCTATCACTGTTACTTCTGATATATCGTGTATTTACAGAAAAGGATGGTATTTATACCATCAATGTTTGTAATAAAAGAAAGACGACATCTACTTATACAAAACGATGTAAACTTACTTACAACTCTACAACACTACCTACAGTACAAGCTCAAGCTCTACAGAAAAATACATACAACATAAATACAACATATTCTATAGAAATTACCTTGTCAAATGCCAGACACCCCAATCAATGATTTTAGTCTTTGAAGTACTCAATTGTAGCGTTGTTCGCTTTTGCATCTTCAACTGTTGCGATAAATGTATTCTTTATTCTCCAGTCAAGCAAACGGTAGCGATTGCCTCACAATCATCATCAGGAGCAGCTAAAAAAAGAAAGTAACACCTGTCCAATCTCCAATCGTTGTTAACAAATTGAGCTGTAAAAGACACGCGGGTTATTTTGTGCAGAAGACAACTTTGCAATATAAAGCAGACAAACTGAATCCTTCACAAGTTTAGGAGGAACTTCATAAACTATAATCTTACAAGCCAACTGAATCCTCACTGCATTATGGCCATCCCACGTAGATAAAGCAAACATAAATTTTCTAAATACCCAACTCTCAACGAACTACGGAGGAAATTGATTAACTATAAACATATAAACAACCATTCCTTATAGCATCCTGGTTAATTCCATAATTAACACCAGTACACATCTCCCGATGATTCTCCATAGCTTTCTTATCACAATGATTACATTTACCATTCGCATCATTGCCATTAATTAACAAGACTGTGTACAATTTAGGAACTATATGAAAACTATACGAAATAAGAAATGAAGTGATTGAATAATACTTTTCTTATTCAGCTTCTGTTGTATCTGTAATGTATATATACAAGAATACTTAAACTGCATATGTACAGATTGTTATACAACTGTGCTAACTATACAACTGCTAACTACAATTAACTAAAAATACAACTAACTAAGTATCTTTCACACACCCCTCTTGAGTTGGAGATGGATGAGGAACCAAACCCAACTTGACAGTAAATTGAGTGAACTGAGGAGCTGCCAATGACTTAGTAAAAATATCAGCAACTTGATTATGCGTTGAAACATAACGAGGTGTAATAAAACCTTCTTTGAACTTTTGCCGCACAATGTGACAATCAATTTCAAGATGTTTAGTCCGTTCGTGAAACACTAGATTAGCTGTGATATGCAAAGCCTACTGATTATCACACCAAAGATCAATCGACAAAGAAACAGAAATTCGAAAATCTTTGAGCAAATAAACCAACCACTGAAGGTCACATACAACAGTACCCATACTCCTATACTCAGCCTCACAACTAGACCTTGAGACAATATTTTGCTTCTTACTCTTCCAACTTATCAAAGAATCCACCAAAAATGCACAATAACCACTGATGGATTTCCTAGAAATTGGACAAGATGCCCAATCACTATCACAATAGGCAGTCATTTGCAAACAACAATCAGTACGGTAAAACAAACCTCTATCCTTGATTCCAGCAAGAAACCTCAAGACATGTAAAGCTCTCTCCCAATGAGCATGAGTAGGAGAGGCCACAAATTGACTGAGTTGTTGTACACTAAAAGTGATATTTGGCCTTGTCATATTGAGGTATAATAACCTCCCAACCAACCTTCTATACTTGTCAGCATCTGGAAACAATGCACTGGTCTCATCAAACTTGTGATTACGAGGCAATGGAGTAGGAGCAGCAATAGAATTAACAAGACCGCAATCATCTAAAATATCCAACAATTATTTCCTTTGAGAAATGAAAGTACCTTTAGGAGTTCTAGCAATTTCAATACCTAAAAAATACTTAGCATTTCCCAGATCTTTAATGGTAAAGAGTGAGTGTAAAAAATGTTTAACAACAATTATATCTTCCTCACAATTACCACCGATTAACACATCATCAGCATAAACCAAGAGAGCCATAAAACCACCTTTAGTGACTTTATAAACAAGCAATGATCATTCATAGATTGAGAGAAACCATATTGCAAAACCTGGGTAGTAGATTCCGAGTTCCATTCTCTAGAGGCTTGCTTCAAGCCATATAAAGACTTCTTCAATCTACAAACTTCTCCTTGACCAGCCTTTGTATAACCTTCTGGTGGAATCAAATAAACCTCTTCTTTGAGATAACCATGCAAGAATGCATTATTAATATCTAACTGATGGACAAACTAGTTTTGTTTGGTAGCTAAGGCCAGAAATGTTCTCACCGTGACTAATTTAGCAACCGGGGAAAAGCTATCAAAGAAACCAACTCCAGCAGTTTGATTATACCCCTTTGTCACTAACTAAACTTTATAACGTTCCACAGTCCCATCAGAATTATATTTAACCTTGTATACCCACTTCGAGCCGATAGCTTTCTTGCTAGGTGGAAGTGTAGTTATATCCCAAGTCTGGTTTTGTTCAAGAGCTAACAATTTCTGTGTGTTGGACTGCCTGGCTGAAAGTTTGTGGTTCCACACTCTTGTTGACATTTGCCATAAAAACTGCATAGCTTGGAGCAATTGCAAAACCATCCCCACAAACACTGCAACTAACATAATCCTTCATCCAAATTGGTGATCTCCTCTGCCTTGCACTCATGTGGAGTTGTTGAGCAGGCACAAATTCAATATACACATCTTCTGCCATGTCTTCAACCACTCCATGCCCACCAACTACATCAGGGGACACATGTACATCATCTGCCATGTCGCCAACCACTCCATGCATCTCAGTGGACACTGCAAGAATAGTGTTGTGGTCATCAACTTCAACATAATCAACAGAGTTAGCAGAGGGAGGTACCTCAAACACAACAGAAGAAGGATCCAGTAAACACATATCCAAATCGGAAATAGCAGAAAGATGATTGTTATGCTTGTCAGATTCAGCAAAAGGAAATACCCTCTCATAGAATATCACATCCTGTGAACTAAACAACACATGAGCATCCAAATCATAAACTTTATAGGCTTTCTGACTAGAAGCATAACCCACCATAACACATCTTTGTGCTCGTGCCTCAAATTTACCTTTCCTAGAAGTGGTATTCGTAGCATAACAGAGACAACCAAAGGCCTTCAACCGCCCATAATCTGGTAATCTATGAAACAATATCTCAAAAGGAGTCTTCCAATTAAGAACATAAGAGGGTAAGCAATTAATAATGTGAGCAGCAGTCAAGATTTCTTCACCCCAAAAACATTTAGGCATGTGTGCCTGAAATATTATTGCTCTAGCAACTTGTAGCAGATGTTGTGCTTTCTCTCCACCACTCCATTCTGTTGAGGAGTATAAGAACATATTCTCTAATGAAGAATTCCTTTGGCAGCAAAGAAAGTTTGGCAATGGTGGTTGACAAACTCTGTTCCATTATCAGACCGCACCTTCTTTACCTTATAATCAAACTGATTCTCAACCATAGTAATAAAGCCGAGTAGAGCATTAGGTACTTGGGACTTGTACTTCAACAGAATAGTCCAAGTCGCCCTGCTAAAGTCATCAACAATAGTCAGAACATAATGACAAGAAGTAAAACTTGCCTGTTTGTATGGACCACCAGAGATCAACATGTATAAGCTCTAGTACGTGAGTAGCACTTCCCTCAACTACTGAGAAGGGTAGACGATGTTGTTTGGCCAAATGACATACATTACATAGATCTTTCAAATCTTTAATATCAAGACAACCTATATGTTGTAACACCTTTAAAGAAACATGCCCAAGTCGTGAATGCCAAAGTTCAGCATTGTTATTTATTGGAGTAGAAGTAGTACAAGAATTAGAGAATACAAGGCTAGACAACAGTGTACTGTCAACTCTACTTATGGGTTTATGATTTTCACAAAGATTCAGATAGCTACAGATTACAGCAGAATCAAAAGATTTGGAAGTGAGAAAATACAATGTTCCCACTACATCTCCCACAGCAATGAGTTTATTACTCTTCAGGTCCTGTATGAGACAATTGGAAGGAAAGAAAGTGAAATAAGTATCAGCACTATCAGCAAGTTTCTGAACTGATAGTAAATTGAACTTAAAAGTAGGAAGGTATAAGACATGGTTGAGAATGAGGTTGGGATGTAATACAACACGACTAGTATGAGTAGCTATCTGAGTGCTAGAATCAGGCAACTGCACTAGCACACTATGTTTAAGTGGTCTACGATGTTTCATGATCTCATCATCATAGCACATGTGATTAGACGCCCTGTATCAATGATCCAAATGTTGCTGCCAGAAATGCTCAATGCATGTAGTGCTGTATTCGTATAACCAGCATTACCTGCAAAAATGAAATTTGAGAACTCCTTTCCTGTACCTCCAGTCATTGGCAACTTCCCACTAACAAGTTTAGCCAATTCCTGATGCATAATCTACATTTGCATCATCAACTGTCCAAGTTCTCTACCTTCAGAAGGAGGTGATGTATCAAAAGGTGTTTCAACCATTTCAGCAGCCATATTGGCATTTGCTTTCTTAAAACCAGAACCTTTCTTCTTCTTCAATTCTTCATACCATTCAGGATACCCATGAAGCTTAAAACAAGTCTCCCTGGTGTGTCCCATACTGTGGCAATGATCACACTGCTTGTCAAATTTCTTTCCAGAGTCCTTCTTGTTACCAGCTTTATCATCCCCTTTGTTGGAGCCAGAAGCTTTAACAAGTAAAGCTATATCCCAATTTTCAGTAGAAAAATTCATGTTCACTATTCGCTGACTTTCCACCCTCAAAACCATACTATAAGCAAGATCAATATCTGGTGCTGGATCCAGATTCAAAATTTGACTTCGAACATTATCAAAAGACCTGTTCAAGCCCATTAGAAATTGGAGCAACTTGGATGCATCCGCCCTCTCCTTAAGCTTCTCAATCATTCTTGCACAACAAGAACACCCAGTACAACCACACCCAGGTAAAGGCATAAGCCTATCAAACTCATCCCAGCACTAATTGAGTTTACTAAAATATTGAGTTACCGAATTGTTACCTTGCTCAGTAGACAACATCTCCCACTAAACTTGATACATTTATGGAGTATTACTAACTCCAAACCTTTTCTCCAACACCTCCCATAGATGCTTGGTGCTAGGTGAATAGACAAAGCTGGCACCCAAATCCTTAGAAATGGAATTGCGAAGCCAAGACTTAATCATCGAGTCCACTTTCTTCCACTTCCTGTACCGAATCAGATCTATGGGTGGTTCTAGTGTACCGTCGATAAAGCAAAGCTTATCTTTTGCTTCAAGAGCCGTCTTAATGGTTGTACTCCAGCTGAAATAGTTCGACCTAGTCAATGGCGTAAGCACCAATGCCATTCCTGGATGATCACACGGTTGTAACATATACGGATTGTCCTCTACATAAACACCATGCCGAGAACGAGTTTCAGTACGATCAGCCATGGATGAGCTAAAATACGTCAAAATTTGCCTTCGCCTTCTTGAAAAATAAGAAATCGTCACCTTCGCCTCTTCAGATGCAAGAAATCGCCACCGTCTTTCGCTCAGAATCAAGAAATCCCTTTTTTGCACCTTCGGAATCAAGAACCCTATTGTGGCTCTGATACCATGTACAATTTAGGAACCATACGAAATAAAAAATGAAGTGATTGAATAATACTTTTCTTATTCAGCTTCTGTTGTATCTGTAATGTATGTATACAAGACTACTTAAACTGTATATGTATAGATTGTTTTACAATTGTGCTAACTATACAACTGGTAACTACAATTAACTGAATAATTAACTAAAAATACAACTAACTAAGTATCTTTCACATACTGGTATAAATATCCTATGCATCTGATTTCGAGTCCCTTCTTGATGTAGATTTTTTGTTAGAAAATGATTGCGTCGGTGATGAGCTTGTTTCTGTCAATGTAAGATCAAGGAGAATCACACTAAATAAATTGAGAAGATCACGCCAGAAGATCAAGGATCATAACAATCAATGCAATAGATTTGTAGCTAAAGAGAATATATAGAAATCTTTGTATTTATTTTGATTTATTCATTTGCCTTGTTTAGACATCAACTTTGTACATAAATACACCTGTACATATCAATACAAGGTACCTGAATTCATTTAGCTCTATTTCAATTATCATGGTATCAGAGCAAGGTTTTATTTCTAGCTTACAGAATCGTTGAGTCACTCTATCAAACACACCGCATCTTCTTTAGAGCTTAGGTTTGTTTTCAGTAGATTTGCACTTCGTTCACAACGTCCAGATCTGTCCAGATTCATGAACGATTAGCTACTTTTTTGTGTAATTTGTTATTGCACAATATATTTGTTTGGTTTAGTGTTAGTTATTGAACCATTAGGATTCTTTGGTGAACTCTCTATTGTGGAACTATTTTTTTAGGACAACTGCAACGTAAATTGCTAATATGGATGGAAACAAATATGAATCCATATCTATCAAATTTAATGGAAAAAATTTTGCAATATGGGAATTTCAATTTCATATATTTTTTGAAGGAAAATGTTACTCTGATATTCTTGATGGATCCCAACAAGATGAAGAAACTTCTGAAGCCAAGAATCAATGGAGAACGAGGAATGCTCATATTATTACTTGCATATTTAATTTAGTTGAACGAAATATCACACTCAGTACCTAAGTCAATTGAACCAAATATCACACTCAGTGTTCGGTATTTCAAAACTACAGCAGCGAAGTGGAAACATCTTTAAGGAATGCATTCTCAAGTAGATCAATGAAGGTAATTCCAGCTTGAATACAAAATTGATAACCTCAACCAAGAAGATCGAGACATTCACAACTTTTATGTTGAAATATTACAACTATGGATATAACAAGATATGATCTATTCAAATATTGTCTCAGGTGTTGCATATTTGGAGATTAAGAAGGAAAGGGATCGTATAAGAGTAATGAAATTCCTCATGAAACTTTGACCTAAAATTGAAAATGTAAGGGCCATTTTAAGTAATCGAGGCGACTTAAGTATGGAAGTTGTTCTTAGAAACCTTGTTCGGGAAGAAATGCGACTGAATACACATAATCAATTGGCCATCAAATCTAACTCTGTTGATGCAGTTTTTTTGGCCTCAGGTGATAAACAGTTATAGTAAAAGAATGGAGATAAAAATAGCATTCAATGTAGATACTGCGGTGAATTTGGACATGTGCAGTCTCATTGCAAAAGGCGCAATATGTGCAATAATTGTAAAAAATCTGGACACATCATTCTAGATTGTAAAGTTCTAAAGAATAAACAAGGCCATTCAACATTTTTTACTATGGGCAATGATGAAGAAAATCCAATGCTAGGGAGAACCCAGCTTCATTATAAACAATTCAAAAGATGATTCAGGACTCAGTGCAATCAACTATTCCAAGTGCTATATCTTTCGCTTTTTCTGTTGCCGGGGTATTAGGTAAAGGAAATAAAATTGTTCCTTAGTTCCTTGATTCAGTCGCTTTTAATCATATGACAGGCCAAAAACATGCTTTTCCTGAACTTAAACCTTGTCAGTCAAATAGATCAATTACCATAGCTAATGGAAGAAAACTACCCATTAAAGGAATTGGGACTGTTTGCTTACCCACTGAATCCAACGAATCTATTTGTCTACCTAATACACCTTATATTCCTCGCTTAATAGCCAATTTGGTTTCTATTGGACAATTAATTGATCAAATTGTTTGGTAAAATTTTCTTCTTTTGGTTGTGATGTACAAGACCTTCAAACGTGACAAATGATCATGAAGGTACGTAAACATGGACGTTTGTTTCAACTTGATTTGGATTCTCCTATGTGTCTTAGTGCCTGTTTGGTTCGACTTTTGGAGACTCCAAAAGTACTTTTTTCCACCGCAAAAGCTATTTTTAGGAAAAATGGATGTTTGGCTGCAAACTTCAAAAGCACTTTTCAAGTAGAAATAGCTTTTGAAAAAGTTAAAATACAACTTTTTCAAAAGCTAAAATTTGGAGCTTTTCAGAAAAGCCCAAATTTAAGCTTTTTTGGGAAGCTAATTTTTGGCAAATTCCGTCACTTACATAAAGAAGAAAAACCCCCAAGCACCTATTTTGTTTCTTTCGTTTATCATTCATCATGCTTCTGTCCATCATTCAAGTAGCCAGAACCACCATTGCAAGCAATACCCACTTCACCTTTCCCAGTATCAAGACCACCCAGATGCTTTGGTCAAAAGAAAGCACTCTCCTTTTTCAGAGCAACAATGACTTTACTCTTAAAGGTAGTACAGGGATCAAAAACTTGATCTTTTCGCCTTGGACAAGAATAAACCAATATGCAGACGATGAAAAGATGGATCTTTCTTTGAATAGAGGGAAGAAGATAGGATATAGAAAAAAGGGAAGGGGTCCTCGTAGTGTTATTTTACAAAGGAAAGAGACGCTAACAGAAAGCGAGGGAGAGAGAGAGAGCGAAGCGCAGCAAGTGAGAAATAGTAGGACCTCAAAAATCCAAAAATGTCCTACTTGGAGTCCTTGAGAGAGTTTGAGGCACACACGAATATGCATTGTTTGCTTCAAGCTTGTTCTAGACACACACGAATATGAGTTGGAAAATCCTTTTTTTGGGGAATAGAATATTGAATGTGCAAGTTGGAGAGAAGATGGGTGTGTCGTACTCATAGAAACTTCAACTTTTTTACTATTTCAAATTGATTTTCTTGCTTTGTTAAAATTAATAAAAGTGCTTTTAATTTTTATGTTGCCAAACAGTCTATTGTATGAAGCTCTTTTTAAAAAGCTATTTTTTAATTGACAGCCAAACAATCAATTGGCTTTTAAAAAAAGCTCTTTTCAAAAAAGCTCTACTGGCAAAAGCTCTACTGATAAAGCTCTACTGATAAAAGCTCTACAGTATCACCATTTGATTTTATTTCACATGAAAATAAAGTTTGAGATCTATGGCACCGACGTCTTGGTCACCCACATGGTAGCAAGTTAGAGTATATGTTCCATTCCAATTTTCTTTCAAAAAAATTGCATGTTAACTATGATATTTCCAAGAATTATCAGAGTTGTGCTCTTAGAAAATTTGCTAAACTACCTTTTGTTTCCAGTACTACAAAATTTGATGCACCTTTTCATCTAATACATTTTGATTTATGGGGTCCTTTACTTGTCTTATCTTGACTTGGTTATAAGTATTTTGTTATGTTTATTGATCATTTCACACGTTTTACTTGGGTTTATTTCCTTCGAGTTAAATTCGATCTAACTAATATAGTTAAGAATTTTGTTGTTATGATTGAGACATAATTTGGCAAAACCATCAAAATATTTCGTTCAGATTTTGGTGGAGAATTTTATGCGTCTAATATTGTATCCTTTTTTCAAACAAAAGGCATTATAACTTAACAATCTTGTCTTCGCACACCAGAACAAAATGGAGTTATAGAGCATAAAAATTGTCATGTTTTAGAAATTGCTAGAACCATTTTATTCGAATCATATGTACCACCTTAATTTTAGGTTAAAGCAGCACACACAGCTGTCCGTCTCATAAATCGACAACCTTCTCCATAATTGGTAATCAATCCCCATACTTTACACAATAATAAAATACCTAATTATGCTCATTTCCGTGTTTTTGGTTATGTATGCTTCATATTACTTCCTCCTCATGAACGATGTAAATTAACTGTGAAAGTTGTTAAATGTGTTTTTGTTGGTTATATTGATATACAAAAAGGATATGTTTGCTATGATCCACATAGTCATCGCATACGTGTGTCTTGTCATATCACACTTTTTGAAAACATATAATTTTATTCCTTATCCCTTAGTTTTGAAGTCACTCGTCAATCTATTTCCTTTTTGCATGATTTTTCTGATTCCTCTCCCAATCTTAATAACACTACTGTTGAAACAATGTCCACATCATCATCTTACTGAAGGTTCTGTCTCCAACCTCTCCATTGTCGATTCCACACCATATCAACTGCAATTGCGAAAATCTACTCATGCGAACTTTGGTAAACCATCTATAAGGTATGATCCTTTCTATTCTTTCTTTACCAATATAACTCTTTCCAAATTCCTTCTACTTATAACCAGGCAATAAAACAAGAATGTTGGAGAAAAGCAATGGAAAAAGAGCTTCAGGCATTAGAAGTGAATCATACTTGGGATTTAGTTCCTTATTCACCTGACATGTCTGTCATAGGAAGTAAATGGGTTTATACCATTAAAGTTAAACTGGATGGTTCTCTTGATTGATATAAAGCTTGTTTGGTGGCACTAGGATATAAATAGGAATATGGGATTGATTATGAAGAAACCTTTGCTCCAGTGGCAAAAATGACTACTATTCGTACTCTTCTGGCTGTAGCATCCAACAAGCAATGACCTTTATATCAATTAAATGTGAAAAATGCCTTTCTTCATTGTGATTTTAAAGAAACAATCTATATGAGATGCCCTCCTGGATATTCTAATACAAATCCTAATATGGTTTGCAAGCTTCGCAAGTCACTTTATGGACTTAAATAAGCACCTTGGACATGGTTTGAGAAATTTCAGTCTACTAATTACTGTAGCGCGCCTTTACCACAGGGTATGCACCGGGATGCTCGTAGGTCATTCCGATACATCTCCTACGATAAGAGTGCGCTACGAACAATTACTACTGTACTTCACATGGCATTATAATAATAAACATCAATATAAAATCATGAACTTTTTGAAACCAAAATTTTCCTCATTTCATTTCATTAAAATCAGAAATTTATACAACTGTCAGTTTTTCACTATAACCTAGGATAATATGCTACAAAAATAAGGAAAATACACCAGCTCTATATAGGTCATCCCAAAAGTCCCAACTGACCGACCTGTGAGCCATTACTTCTCTCGCCAAATGATCTACATGAATCGAAAAGTCCCTCTGGAGCTAGGAGTTTACTCTCGGTCCTAAAAAATATGTTGCAATTTTGGGTGAGTTTGCGAACTCAGTGAGGTAACCATCATCGATGGTTCACTCAATTCATGTAACAATCAAGCATATCACAAATATTTCATAATTGCACATTGATAAAAAATACAATATGATCATATAAGCAACACTTTTATTTTTCACATAAACATAAGGCATTTCGCCTTTCACTCAATCAAAGAGATTAAATCAAATGCATATGAAATGCTCATGTGACACTGTTTCAATTTATTACGGTGTTGTGACCGAGCGCTTGAACTTTCCCAATATGGGCACATTAATCGTTGAGCTTAAGGCTCTGAATTACTGTAGGGCTCGAGGCTCGAGTACAATCGTTGAGCTTTTAGCTCTCGGTGGTTGCTCCGGTCACAACTGTCATTATCTGATCATGCATTCATGTATGAAATGCATATGTCACAAGTAAGCAGTATATATATCACAATTTATCACATCAGAAGCAAGTAGGTTACACATTCCCATACAAGTAGCACTTCTATATCAAAGCTCCCCAATACATCGGACCTTCTGTCTGGAATCCACAATCAAAAACAAAACTCAAACCCACGATTATTCGCCACAAGATTTTAATCAATTAATAATTGAGAGAACCGTCTAGGTCACTCACCAATAGCTTTCGAGCTAATGCTTGGAAGTCTTGGCAACGTCTGTGGGTTGACGTTCCAAATGCACCTCTATAACAATTCAAATACACATATAAGACCAAATGTACAATCAGAAATGTTTAATAATGGACATGTAGAAATTAAAATGTGTACAATGCATGTTCGTGACATTCCCAGTTTTAACCCATAATTCTCATCACAAAATTTTCCTCTAAATATTAGAAATATAAAGAGACCAAAATCACTCAATTTGGATCTCTATAGGTCCAATTATTGCTAAAATATGACCCAGAAAAATAATCAATCGATCCGATTTAAATCCTAGTCCCAATTTGATCTCAAAAATTCACTAATTCCTATGGAGAGCAATTAAATGATTTAAAAATCCGATGCCTCGAAAATCAAGTCAATCGAAGGTCGGATGAAAAAGTTATACACAAAAGAATGGCAAAAGGATCAAATGAGAACACAAAAACATTAAGAACATTTGCACTTATTTCCCCCTCTTCTACCACCATGCATA
>JAOTAZ010000001.1:9149614-9160277 GCA_025629785.1 Erythroxylum oxycarpum | reverse complement strand
TCGTGATGCCTTCGTTGAGTTTCGTAAACTCCCACATGGTAGTCGATGGCTTTATGTAGGTGACAATTCCAAAGTTGTTGTACAAGGAATTGGCACATGTAAATTGGACATGCGTGGAGGACGACCTCTTATCCTACATGAAGTATTATTTGCTCCACAGATTCGTAGGAATCTTCTATCAGTGTTGATGTTAGTTAAACTTAATTTTAATGTAAATTTCCACAGTGGTGGAATGGATTTGTTTCTTGGATCTATTAATTATGGTCATGGTTTTTTATTTGATGGTTTTATTGTACTAGATGTGTTAAAGGAAAATAATAATATTAGTTATTCATTATTTACATATAGTAATTCCAATAATGATGCAACTTTGTGCCATGCTAGACTATGTCATATTGGTCAAAATCGAATCAGTTGATTAGCTAAAGAAGGACTTTTAGGTAATCTAAGTCAAGTAGATCTACCTACAACTGAGCATTGTTTATATGACAAAATGGCACGAAAGCTATTTGGAAAAGGAACACAAGCTTCATATCCATTGCAATTAATTCATTTTGACATCTGTGATCTAATGAATGTATGGGCTAGACGTGGGGCAATTTATTTCATCACTTTCATAGATGACTATACTCAGTATGGTCATGTCTATTTGATTTCTCATAAATTGGAAGCATTCGACTGTTTCATAAAATACATAAACTTAGTTGAGAATCAATTAGATAAGAAAATAAAAGCATTATGAACTGATCGTGGACAAAAATACTTGTCAAAAAAGTTCAAGGCTTTATGTGATGAGAAAGGAATAGGAAGGCAATTAACAATTTCTGGAACCTCACAATAAAATGGTGTCGCTGAAAGATGAAATAGGACGCTATTAGAAATGATTAGGTGTATGATGGCCCAAGAAAATTTAACAATTGGGGTGATATATGTTGGGCCCCGTTCTCGAAGCCCAACCATGGGGTTGGACCCCGTTCCCGGACCCCAACTATCCGATCGAAATCGAAAAGCGTAAGCAGGTTCTCTATAGGGTTATTTCAACAAACCCTCATTTGCTTTGAGTCAATCCTTTCAAATTTAAAGCCAAAAGCTACCAATTTTTGTGGATAGGTAGAAAAATGTGTTAGAAATCCAATGTTTCAAGAATCACTCAATCTGGAGGTCGGACAAAGGAGTTGTGGCCAAAAGAATCCAATATGATCATGACCTTATTCCAACTGAACATGTTTTGGTGCGATTGCCATAACTTTTTGTACAAAGGTCGGATTGCTTTCGTTTTTAGACCATTGGAAAGAAGATATCGAGATCTACAACTCTTATGAAGACCTCAAAGCGAGATTCGGCCTCTAAACTAGTCAAAATCTTGATTTACTGTAGCTTACTTGAGAATGTCCGTTAAATAAACATGCATGTCCATTTAACGGACATAGGCTGGCAAAACATCCTCTTTTGCCCGAGAAGGTCCGTTAAATGGGCATCCATATCCTTTTAACGGACATGCACTGGACAAAAGGCCCAAAACTCCTTCCAAAGCCTCTCCAATGCTTCCAACTTCCATCCTAACACCATATACACCCATAATCATCCCAAATTCAATCCTTCAAGTATAATAACACTCCTTAATCATTCAATTACCAATCTAAATCCATCAAACTCTCAAATCACAACGCAAAAACTCATAGAACACACAACCCTCATCCTTCATCCAAGTTGTCATAGTCATACCTCTCATACAACATCAGCATTTGCAAAGCCCATAACTCTCCACTCCGATGTCCAAATTTCACAAACTTTATACCATTGGAAAGATAAGAGGTTAAACTAAAATGTTCATGAAGACCACTTTATCTAAAACAGCCCAAAACAACCCAGATTTCTCCATGAAGTCAATGCACAATTTACACCCCTAGAAAACTTGAAATATGCATTTTACACAAAAATAGATACACACATACTCAAGAGAACTTCTCAAGTTCTCGATTCTTTTCCAAATCAAAATGTAGTTTATACAAAGCTTTCATTCATATCTTTAATAACATATCGACATTACATCAAAACCTTAACACAAATTACAAAATACAATTGATGCTCAATGCTCAATATGCTTATAAAGCTATTAAAAAATCTAGCTACTAACTTAATACAAAAACTAAATCTCTCGAAATTTTTCCAAATTCCTGCAATGATTTACTAATCTTCTCGGCCTGCACCTGAGGAGTGGGAAAAATTAGGTTGAGCTACACAACTTAGTGGCTAAAGTATTTATAGCCATTGACGATGAGCCACACAATCAACCATGTATATATATATAAACATTCTCAAAAGCATACACATCACACTTAAAGTTCAATCCATTCACAATTCATAATTCAAACACCATCACATAAGGCATTATATATATATATATAAACATTCTCAAAAGCATACACATCACACTGAAAGTTCAATCCATTCACAATTCATAATTCAAACACCATCACATAAGGCATTTTGGATGAAATTCATACAAAGCATGACTTAGCACATCAAAATGCAAATGCACAAACAATTGGCTTGAGGGTTCCGTGAAATAAAACGGCTAAACCGAAGTTTACACCATGAACAAAACGAGTCCATTTTCGGATCTCGTGGGCCACAAGTGGACAGTCGGGAGAAGGCTTTTGTCAACGTGCACGTGACTACGAAACGGTTCCTCTCTCGCCCAAACACAATCAATTTTCATGCTCAGTTCAATCATATCAACAATCTCATTTTCTCGTGCTTTTCTTATACAAAATGCCATGATTCAATTCAATGGCATAAGATCATCATACACGTAATTCAAATGGTTTTATCACAATGTCATATATCATACTAAAATTTCACATCAAAACATTTCAAACTAGGCATTTAGCACACAATACACATACAAGACATTTTGTTCATATTACACAACAACTATAAATAAATTACCTACCTTATACACTTGGAAATATCCAAATTCAATGGCCTCCCTCCTCTTGCTCTTGGATAGGTTCTTGATTTCCTAAATACAAACAAAATTTCTCATAAATTCCAATTCAATTGGAAATTTCCCAATTTTTCCTAATCTCAACAAAATGCAATTAACCCTAATTAAGCTCCAATTCATCCTACCCATGGTCCATCTAGATTAGAAAACTCAAAACCTAGTTTAGAAACCTAAAAACCCCATAGGTTATCCCAAATCTTCTTCTTTTACACAAACCCCTTTTCTCTCTCTAGGATTTCATCACAATAAAACCACAAACCATTTCCTTCTACCAAAGCAAGAAGAAGATGAAAACTTACCTTGAAAGCCTTGAATCTTCCTCTTTCCATGAAAATTTCCTCCTTTTCCCTAGCCTTTTTCGATTTTCTTCTTGTTCTCCTCTTCTCCCTCACGTTTCTCTCTCTTCTCTATCCCTTCCACGATACTCTCCCACTCTTCATCTAATTTTTTACCTCTTTGTTCCTCCTTTTCTTCCCATTATACCCCTCACTTACATGGCCTTTCCAAATTTGCCCTTCCTTCATTTAACTCATGCCTACTAACCATTTAATCTAACTAAATGCTAACTTAATTCTAACACTTCATTGCAAATTTTCAATTTCTAATCCTTCCCTCAATTTCTAATTAATGACCCAATCTAAAATAAAAAAAATTCAACCAACAAATAATCATAAATAACCAATTAAGCAATTTATAAGAAATTTAGAAAATCCAAGATCCAGCATATCTTATGAGCAAATTGATGCTTATTGACAACTATCATCAATTTGAGGGGGGATGTCAACGTAAGATCAAAGAGAATCATATTACATAAATTGAGAAGATCATGCCAAAAAATCAAGGATCATAACAATCGATCCACCAAATACAATATAAAGAAAATATTTAGAAATCTTTGTATTTATTTTGATTTATTCACTTGCCTTGTTTAGACATCAACCTTGTACATAAATACACTTGTACATATCAATACAAGGTATTTGAATTCATTCAACTCTATTTCAATTATCAGTTTCATTGCTCCTAGCATTAGGTGTGTCACCTTGTGTTGAAATCTAAAAAGCACAATACATACATTTAAAACTAAATTACAAACTTAAGAAGAAAAAGAATTAAGACTAAATAAGTCACCGTTGCAAGAGAAATGAGCAAACTACTCAAAAATCTATTTCTGGAACAAAACTGATATAACCAACTTAGGAACCAGATCTAATAGATTACAGTTAATTACAATCGAAAACAAAAGCTTCAAACCTTTTAATCGTTCGTAAAAAAAAGCCAAAAGAGCAATTTACCCCCAATGTTTATATTGAAATCTTATTAGACCGTAACATTTTAATGCGTTCAAAATAAACCCTAATATTTGCAAAACGTTCAAAATAACCTATGATTAGACGAAATTGCTCATGAAGTTAGGCCTCCGTCAGTTAAATGCTAACATGGTAATTTTTTATTAATGTGGATTTTTTAATTTTATTAAAGTGGGCCTACATGAGGTTAAATGGAAGTGGGTTCCACTTCCATTTAAAAGCTGAATCCTCATTTTCTTCATTCCAACCATATTCCTTTTCATAACACCTTGTCGAAGCACATTCAAAATCTACTTTAGGTTTGGAACTTATCCAGATAGAAATGATTTGGGTCATGCAAAGGGATCCTCTTCAATTAAGCTTGGTTGGGTATAACTACACACTTTTAGAATAAAATTGAATGATAGTTCAAGTATTTCAGTACCAAAAGCAGGCCATAATGGTCAATCGATAACTTGAACATGAGAAACACTATAGTACCGCAACGAAAAGGCTAGCACCATAAGCTATCCATAACAACAAACTATGCAAGCATTGAAAGCAGTGGTTCAGCCTTTGTTGAAACGTTCACTTTATGATACAAGCATAATTTTTCAAGAAAGAAGATTGGATTAAGGAAAGATACGATAACAACAAGCCACAAGCCAAGATTTTCATCCATCAACCAATAGGAATGCATGGTCCTAATTCACTAGTTTTCCTACTTATGATTGCTCTTTCAAGCAAGCCTAGCTAAAACCAAAGAAAAAGTGTAATGCTATTGAAATCAAAAATAATATGGAAACCAGCACATGCAATATTTCTCAGTTTGCCCATAATATACACACAATAAGTGTCGCATCAAACAAAAGAAAGACCTTTTAAAGAGAATTAGAGAAGAAGGAATATATATCCGTATATTGTCTTTGAACCCTACCCAGCAACTTAACCTGCAAAATTCCACCAACGCAAAGAATAGGCAGACTTTGGAATTTCAAGCTTCTGCAAGCAATTTTCCTATTTAAGAAGAAGAGATGATAATGAGAGCTTCCCTTGAGATAGACCAGAAAAGATTACCACTCAAAGACAAATAGGTGATAACCAAACTATTAGAAAACAACCAAGAGTGTATGTTTGAATGTTTTTGTGTGTGTGAAGGAGATAATACATTGATTCCCCTTCATAGTCTTAAAAGTACAACCATATTACTAGCAACAATGTTTTCCTTTACTCCTCATAAGGAGTTTACACTACATCCTACTAAAAGAAGATTAAATACTAAGAATGATTTTTTATTCTTTTGTGAAATGGACTCCAAAATAAGAACATATCCATAGTTAAAAGACTGGTTGTCTGTTTATCAATAACATGACAAGCATTGTGACCATACCCTAGTACTCCATACAAAAAGAAAGCATTTCAAAGTTCATATTCAAGATCTAGACCAAAGTTAGTTTGTGAAATGAATTTTAAGTTAGTAATGCAATATACTGGTATCAACAGTAATGACTATTGCCTTATAGAAGAGAACTATGAACTTGTAATCAAGCATAACAATGGAACATGCCAAAAAAGTCTTATTTTAACAGTAGTAAAGCAAGAATTATCCATAACAAAAGTGTCTTGGTTGATTTTTCTATATGGTATAAAGAATGAAGTGAAGTTAAATATATAGTAAGGAACACAATTTGGGAAATTCTTCATCCAATTTCCTCAGTCTTTTATGCTTTCCAAGTGAAATGGGTTGGAAATTTAATAACTATACCCACAGTTAAAAGAGAAAAAGATTGAAAACAATACAATTGTGCTTACCTGAGCCATTGGAAACTATAGGGAATTGTAAGTCCACAAGAACTTGTAATCTAGACAACAATCTAAAGGCTCATCTCTAGATCATATAGTGGAACTTTGACATGTCCTATCCTAAAGCACAAAACTTTAGTAAAAGGATAACTTGACTGAAAATAAGTTAGACACCAAAGAAAAAAAATGTCCAGCCTCAATAAAATAAGAACAAGGAAAAAAGTTGGACATTAAGAAGAATATATACTTAAAATATTGAGATGTACATGAACTGAGAAGATTTTGAAGACTATGGAAAGGTTGTATTCTGATCTCAGTGATGAAACAAATGTCAGCAACTAAATTATATATGAGTGTCTCAGGCACTGGAAGATTCCTTTACCCTTTACTTGACTAGTATGAAAATCTGCTTGCAACCATGTCTCTGGGCTCAAGGGTATTATGGATGCTTTCTAGCGGATAATTGTCAGCACTAGAAGTACTTATTGCATCATAAACGCATTCTCTAAGAGGAAATGATGAACAACCTTGGGCAAGAATACTATCAGCTCTGTGTTCTATCTCAAGGTTTTCCAATTCCATAAATTTACTACACCTAACTTCCAAAGATTTTTTAAAACTACAACTAGGTTTAGTGACATGCATGACCCTCTAAAGGCAAGAGAACATTCTCAGGCAACATTTAAATAGAAGTGGGATGCACATCCATTTAACCTTATATAGGTCCCACTTTAATAAAATTAAAAAAAGTCACTTCATTATTTAATTAACAGAGGCCTAACTCAATGAGTGGTGTAGTCCAGATAGGGGCTATTTTGAATATTTTTCAAACGTTAGAGTTCATTTTGAACGTTTTGCAAATGTTAAAGTTCATTTTAAACGCACTAAAATATTAGAATCCAACTTAGATTTCAGTGTAAATGTTGGGAGCTAAATTACTCTTTTGGCCAAAAACCAAAGTCACAACCCTAAAAAAAGAAGAAACCCATTTTATCCTCAAATCAAACACGCTACTAGCATTAACAAAACAATGAACTAATAACAAAACAGTAGTGAGTTGTTATAGAAAGCACTTAAGCAAATAACACCTATAAGAAAGCAGCCTTGGACATGGTAATTGTGACATATATTCTTTATATTATATTCTTTAATATATATTTGTTTAATTAATTAATATGTACGAAAATTATAAATGATAAATAAAATTACAACATAAATATCTATTAATTAAATAAACATACTTATTTTGTATTTATTATTTATGCTTTTTTTGTTGAGGTTGAATATTAATAAAAGAGAAAAACTAGCATACATTATGTTTCTTTTTTTACAAAGAGAGTAGTCAATTTCGTAAACTAAAGTGTGATGATACTTAAACATATGTATAGATGCTTGTTAGATAAAAAATTCAATGTCTTAACTCAATATGAGAATTTCATTTAAAAAATTACTATCCTAATCAAGCATATCTAAATTGGTAGTCATTTAATATAACATAAACTATATAAACATAGTTTAGTAATTAGTGCTTAATATAGGACTTATCATGCTAAAGTAATTAGGAAGAATGTTTTGTTATTCTCGATTAGTATTGATTTAAAAAGTTGTTGACCAAAGTGAAATGATACTTAAAATAATTTTCAAATATTATTAATAGAATTAATTACCAATGATGGAGAATTAATACGATTTGACTCAAATAAAATAGACATCAATTTCATGTTTTAAGTCTAATTAAAATATTATATGATAAAATAATTAAATTATACAAAAAAGTCATACACAAAAGGTAAATCATTGAAGAAGTATTTTTTTAAACTTATCTTGCCAATGCAAGATTTGATGGAGATTATATATATTTCTAGTTCATATTTTTTGATAAATGATACTAAATTTAAATTTAACATTATCATAAAATTTAAAGTATGATAAGAAATAGATTATTAATTGAAAGTATTTATCCAAATCTATGTAAATAATTTGAATGTGATAGACCAAGGGAAACTTATACTTAACATAGGTGATGAGAATATAAAGTTAGATAACCCATAGTATCCTTTGATGGTGTGCTGTTTAAATCAACATATTGAGAATCATAAAGTTACATACAAAGATATATGTATCCTTTTGATTATGGATTATATGAAACTTAGTTAGAGTAAAGGATTTCCAAATCATCCTTTGGGGAAAGGAAGATTATATTATTAAATTATTAATCTTATACATATAATATATTAAAGTTAATTTTTGTATTTCATTAAATTACTAATGACTTTATATGGTATAGTCATAAATAGTAAATATAATATTGATTTAAAATTTTAAAATGTTCAAAATTTTTAAATCTACATAGAAATTAAGCATTGATAATGTCAAAGTACTTCTATGATATTGCTATGGTGAGTTTCAAATTTTCTTTGTTATCTATAGATAATGAGATTCTCTGGTGAATATCTCCACAACAAATTTACATAATTGTATGATTTTGTGTAAGAAGGAATATATAATATGGGATATTGTATGTGCAACATATATTTCTTCTATAGCTATTCCTAGTATAATAATTTACCTTTAGTAGTTCCAATTAAATTAATTAGTAGGATTCTATATTAAATATGGAATGGTAAGACTTTAAAGGTGTCAAAGTCAATGAATTTAGGATGTGATTCTTAGTTGAAATATATATTATGCAACTAGTTTGTAACCAAATTGAATAATAAAAAGTTATAATATATCCAAAAGTTTGGATATCATCTTACAAACTCTATTGAATAAAATGTTTATTTTAATGTAAACTTATAAAAGAATAGTTCTCAAGATAAGTAGTGAAAGTAAAATGAAGTTTGGAAAACTTCAAATCTTATGACAATGCTTCCATATGAAACTAGTGCCTTTGTTAATACATTTGATGTATTATAGAAATGTTATAAAATGGTGAAAGAATCACTTTTATGATGAATTCGAAGATTTTATTTTTGCAGATGGTTGTGGATTTATAATGTCTATAAGAATAGGTCATAATTATTATTAGATATAAAAAGGTGACAACTTAATTATAGAAATTAATTTTATAAAGATAGATATAAAATTTGTTTACCTATTCTAGTCTAAGTATATAGACAATATACTAAAGATATTTAATATTTAAGAAATCTAATACTTATGGAGTATTAAATATATTCTTTATTCTATGTATGAGTTGATATTTAAGTACAATGTTATACGAATAATAACTTTAGTTTGACATAATCAATCTTAATTAAGGTATATTTTACTTAGAACAATATTACTTTAAGTTAGAAAGGTTCAAATGTAGCATTAGTTATTAATCAACCCATAATATATTTTCATATAGTGGAAATAATTATTAGGATTAAGAATTGCTTTAATAGGCTTGGTATAGATCCTTGCATTGTTAAATTAATGTAGTATAGAACATCAGAGCTATTAGGCTTATGAAATAAGCTAAAGTCTTATCAAATATCTAATTATGTATCTAGGAATCTATTAATTACAATGATAATTAAGATGAAAGTTATAATATTTAAGTAAGTTCTCATTATAGAGAATCTTGTAGAATTTTCTCACTAAACTATTATTCTAACTGTAGCATGATTGTCATATAAAGATATAATATAAGATACTTAAGCCATTTGTTTAGCATGAGTAAGCGATTGTTGATTTATGTCATATAACCAATCATTTTATTGTAATTTTTGCGTCAATTATTTAAAGGATCTCTTTATCTTATATACATTAGTGTAATTAGTTGTTGTATATGATAAAATTTATAAGATAAATATATATTGCAAATAAAATTACAATGAAATCATAATTATGAGATTCATATTGTATTCATGTATTGTCTCTAAATTATAATTTTTGTTGTTCAATTAAGATTGTACATTAATAAAGTGTAAAAACCAGCATATATTGTGTTTCTTCCTTATGAAGGGAGTAGTTGATCTCCTAAATTAAAGTATAAAGATACTTCAATAAATGTGTAGATGCTTATGAGTGAATAAGTTCACTAAATTGATCTGATATGAGAATTATATTTAGAACATTACTTGTATGCCTGTGAAATATCTCATTATAATGCTTGTATACGTAATCTTTTAATTTGAGATCTCTAAAGTATCTCATATAAGGATTATTATATTTTGAAACTACTTATACCCTGTCCTAGTCAAGGATATCTTAATTGGTAGTCACTGGATATAATATGAGCTATATAGAAGTAATTGAGTGATTAATATAGGATTTATTACTATAAAGTGATTAGGAAGAATGTTGTACTATTCTTAATTAGTATTTGGTTAAGAAAATTTTGCGAATGTGGAATAATACTTAGAAAATAGTTTTCATATGTTATTAATAAAATTAATTACTAATAATAGAGAACCAATATGACCAAAAATAAAAAAGAGTAGGCACTAATTCAATTTTCTATATCTAATTAAAATATTGTACGATGAAATGATTGAATTATATGGAAAAAGAATCATACACGAAAGGTTTCTTGATATTTCTAATATTTGGTTAGTTGTAATGCGTTGCT
>JAOTAZ010000001.1:9041771-9059880 GCA_025629785.1 Erythroxylum oxycarpum | reverse complement strand
AAATACGACAAAATACTGACAAAGTGCAAATTATGAAAACTCGGTGTAAGGAACCAAATTAAGCACAAAAAATATCAATTATGAGTCAACTAGTGCATAAACAGATAAGAAAATGAGGCCAATTAACAATATAATTTTGGGTTCAATCACAACGCTACAGCTTCGACCCACTTAGATACGTAATCCACAGCCACAAGTATATATTCATTTCCACATGACCTTGGAAATGGTCCCATAAAATCCAGACCCGATACATAAAAAAGCTTTACCTCTAGAATCCCGGATTGAGGCATCTCATGCTTCCTACTGATATTGCCAGTCCTTTGCCATTTATCGCATGTCATGACAAATGTCCTAGCATCCTTGATTAGAGACGGCCAGTAGAGTCCAGATTGTAAAACTTTTGCTGCTGTCTTGTTGGCCTCGTGGTGTCCTCCATACAAGGAGGCATGGCAGTGGTGCAGAACTGATTGCATTTCTTCATCAGGTACACACCTCCTAATTACCCCGTCAACGTATCTTCGGAATAGCAATGGGTCCTCCCAAAAGTAATTCCTTACTTCAGCTAAGAATTTCTTTCGACGATGGTATGAATAATTAGAAGGTACAATGTCGGACACCAGGAAATTGACATAATCGGCGAACCAAGAGACGTTATTCTTTATCGACCATAGATTTTCATCAGGAAAGGTATCTTTTATTGGCTTCTCCATTTGCTCACCCTTTTGTTGCAGTCGTGACAGATGGTCGGCCACTAAATTCTCTGATCCCTTTTTGTCCCGAATTTCCAAGTCAAATTCCTGCAAAAGTAAAATCCATCTGATTAATCTCAGTTTTGCATCCTTGTTTGTGAGAAGATATTTTAGAGCAGAATGATCCTTGTAAACAATAACTTTGGAGTCGACTAAGTAAGATCTAAACTTGTCAAAAGCATAAACTACTTCTAACAATTCTTTCTTGGTTGTTGCATAATTAAGTTGAGCATCATTAAGAATCTTACTAGCATAATAAATGACATGTAGTTTCTTATCCTGTCACTGCCCCAAAACAGCCCCAAGTGCAAAATTACTAGCATCACACATCAATTCGAAAGGGAGCTTCCAATCTGGTGCAGTCATTATAGGAGTTGACGTCAGTTCCTTCTTCAACCTATCAAAAACAAAAAGGCATTCATCAGTAAACTCAAAAGGAACATATTTTTGCAAAAGGGCACATAGGGTCGAGAAATTTTTGAAAAATCTTTAATGAATAGGCGATAGAATCTGGCGTGCCTTAGGAAGTTTCGTATTGCCCGGACTGAACTAGGAGGTGGCAACTTGTTGATAACTTTAATTTTTTCGAGGTCTACTTCAATCCCCTTGTTGGAAATCTTGTGGCCCAGGACAATTCCTTCTCGTACCATAAAATGACACTTCTCCCAATTGAGCACTAGATTGGTATCCTCACATCTTTGCAGAACCTGCTCTAGATTGAACAGACACGCATCAAAGGATGACCCAAAAATAAAAAAATCATCCATAAATACCTAGATGATATTTTCCACCATGTCGGAGAATATTGCCATCATGCAACGTTGGAAAGTAGCAGGAGCATTGCATAACCCAAAGGGCATCTTACGATATGCAAATGTACCATAGGGACACGTGAATGTGATCTTTTCGTGATCCTCTAGGGCGATCGGGATTTGGTTATAACCTGAATAACCATCTAGAAAGTAATAATATTCATGCCCCGCTAATCTCTCCAACATTTGATCAATGAAAGGAAGAGGGAAGTGATCCTTCCTAGTGGCTGCACTCACCTTCCTATAGTCTATACATACTCTCCATCCTGTCACAACCTTAGTAGAAATCATTTCATTCTTATCATTCGAGACAACAGTTATACCACCCTTCTTATGCACAACCTGCATTGGACTTATCCAAGGGCTATCAGAAATAGGATAAATAATCCCTACATCAAATGATTTAAGTACCTCGGCGTGTACCACTTCCTTCATGTTAGGATTGAGCCTCCTTTGACTTTCCATGCTAGGTTTGTGGTTTTCTTTCATCAGGATCCTGTGGACACAAATAGAAGGGCTAATCCCCTTTATGTCAGCAATATTCCAAGCAATAGCCAATTTGTGTTCACGTAAGATTCTTAACAACTTTTCCTCTTGAGAGGAGTCCAAAGAAGCATAGATGATGACTGGGTAAGTATTTGCTTCTCCGAAAAATGCATATCTCAAATGAGTTGGAAGTTGTTTAAGTTCGGGATGGGGTGGGCTTAGTATGGATGGCAATAGCTTAGGTTTTGGAAGGCCGAATTTGTCAATTTGGGTTCTACAACTAAAACCATTGCCTTGGAGCCTGTAAACACATTCCATTAACTCATTATCTAATTCCGTTGGTTCTATCCCTGGGGTTAGGCATGCTTCCAACACATTATCACATAATAATAGGGGAACAGATTCAGTCATGAGGGCATCAATTACATCAATCCGGTAAGTTGCCTCATCAAAAGAGGGACCCCTCAATACCTTAAAAATATTAAATTCCTCTTTCTCGTCACCTACCCGTAGGGTCAACTTACCATCCGTGACATCAATTAAGGCTCCGCCTATGGCGAGGAACGGTCTTCCCAAAATTATGGAAACCTGCATGTCAAACTCCATCTCTAGCCCAAGAAAATTAGCAAGAATTATAAGCTTACCAACCTTTACCAGTAAGTCCTCAACTATACCAATCAGATATCGAATTGACCTATCGGCAAGCTGCAACGAAATGGTGGTCGGTTTGAGTTAACCAGTTCCCAACCTGTTATACAAAGACGAAGGAATAAGATTGATGCTTGCACCAAGGTCACATAAGCATTGAAAAATATGCGATTCCCCAAAATGACAAGGTATAGTGAAACTCCCTGGATCCTTCAACTTAGGAGGTAGTTTATTTTGTAAAATAGAACTACACTCCTCGATTAGGGCTACTGTAGCAAAATTGTCTAGCTTCTTTTTGTTAGCAATGATCTCTTTTAAAAACTTGGTGTACGCAGGCATCTCCGCTAGCGCTTCTTTAAGAGGGATATTGATGTGAATTTTCTTGATCAGGTCGAGAAACTTCTGAAACTTAGACTTGCCATTCCTCTTCCTGATCCTTTGGGGATACGGTATGGGTGGTGTGAAGGTGAGGTCCGACCCTGATGGTGGTCCATCCTTGTGAGATGGCCCTCTAGGATCCTCCCCTTCATCGGTCCTTTCTTCTTCGACCTCCTGAATCTCCATTTTCTTCGGGACTGCACCGTCTATAATCTTACCACTTCTTAGGACCACTGCCATGCAATCTTGTTTTGGATTCACTTGAGTGTTACTAGACAGCTTCCCTTTCCTCTTTCACTGACTTCCCTTACCACTTGACTGATTTGCACTTCCAAATTTCTAATCGCTGCTTGAGTCGATTGAATATTCTACTCCATTCTGTTCATTGCTTGAGAGCTGGCTTGGGTACTCTGATCCATCTTGCCCAAAAGCTGAGAAAACATATCCTCAAGCCGGTCTACCCTTTTCTCCCAAGGAGAGGGAAATTGTTGTGGTGCAGAAGATGATGGGGTTGAGTATTGTTGCTTGACTGGTGGCGGGAATCCTGGTGGCCCCAATGGTTTTGCCACCCTTTAATTTTTCTAGGAGAAGTTCGGGTGAAATTTCCAACCTTCATCATAGGTGTTTGAAAAGGGGTCTAGCCTCTAACCTTGTCTACCATTGTTCACATAGCTTACCTCCTCTTCTTTCAAGGCTGTCTCGATGTTCATACACCTCGCTGCTGAGTGCCCAAACCTCCCACACAAAGTACATGGGTCTCTACTCGACTTATTATCATTCATTAGCAAGTTCAACTTCTTGTTAATTTCAGCAACTTGATATGCCATATCTGACTTGGACCCTACTTTATTCAAAGTTACAGCTTTGCTTCTAGTTAACTTGCAATGTGAGTTCTCGGCGACCTTCTTGAAAATTTTCCATAAGTCTTGAGAACTCAAGTCACTTATGTTTCCCCCAGTATTTAAATCCACTAAGGTTTGATTGTGATCAGTGAAGCCATACTACAAGAACTGAGTCAACGAATACATATCAAATCCATGGTTTGGGCACTGGTTGAGGAGACCATTAAACTGTTCCCAAGCCTCATGAAACTTTTCCCCGTCTTTCTGTGAAAACCAATGTATCATTTTTTGGAGTTCAAGAGTCTTGTGGGTTTGGTACCATTTCATCATAAATGTCTCTATTACTTTCTCCCAATTATTAATACAATCCACTTCTAAACTCTACAACCAATTCCTTACCAACCCCTTCATGCAATAAGGGAAACACCTTAGCCTCAATTCATCCTTTGACAGGCCATAAAACGAAAGCGTTTGAAATGTCGCATAGAAATCCCTTATAAAAGCTAGCGCATCTTCACTAGGCATCCCATTAAATTGCGGCAACATAGACAAATGGATTTGCTTAAGCTCATAATTCCGTGCCGCTGCCGTCAACCTAATGCATGATGGATTCCCTACAATAAAAGGCATTTGATAATCCCTAATTCTTCTTACCGCTGGATTGACCACAACTGGCTCAGCTTGATTTTCCCCGTTGAACTGTTCATTCCCTAGCTCATGTTCTTCCTACAGTTCCAGGATTTGGTTATTGTTAGCCATTTCTCTCCTCCTTTGAGCGTCGTTCCTCCTACACGTTCATTCAATTTCAGGATTGAGTTCAACTAGTGGTTCGTCGTTCACGTTTCGCAAGTGCCTTAAGTGCATGTAACTCCTGAAATCAAACACGTGCAAGGTTCAAAAACCAGTAAAGGTAGAAGATTCAAATATTAAACAAATAGATAATAGGAATAACTAGACTTAAAGAGGTGGTAAACAAAAAGGTCCCCAGCAACGGCACCAAAAACTTGGTCGACTTTTTCTGCAAGTGCACAGAATCATCCTAGTATCCACACAACGAATATTCTAAAGTCATCTCCCTCAAAGACCAATTCATTCACCAGTCAAATTAACTCTAATTAATTGCATGTTATCGACAAAAATTTATAAATGTGAATTGAGTTGGATGATTAGTAATTTGTAGTTATAACAAAACAATTAGGGAAAAGATCTATTTAATGATTTAGGACCAGGGGTAGGGGTTCACCCATTCACAAGGTTGATTTGTATAATATGAAATTAGTTGAATGTCAGGTTATGAAAACAGTTGCATTATTATACCTATATCTTTTATCAAAGTATATAGGAGCATTCAGCTAGTAAACACCCATTTCTCAATGTATTATTCACTAAACAAATCCATTAAGCACAAATGACCTCAAGTCCTCACCCTAGCTTAGGTTATCTCTAACTCTAACCCTAAGGTGTTCATCTTCCTAGAGCATGAATAGTGGTTCACTCATCAGCATAACCTATGGTTCCAGAGGTTGCATCTATGGAGATCAAGCATAGAGACAATAATGAAGTTCAAAGAAGATAAACATAGCCCATAAATTTTCATTAAGCATTCAACTACCCATATCATACAAAGCTTCCTTCAAATAGGCTACATCCCTCACCCTAAATGAGGTTTAGTTCCTGAACATTGCAACAAAAACCATACACATAAGGATGCTCAACATTAAGAAAGAGTAGAGAGAGAAAGTAGCAGAAACACAAGAATGACAGCTCAAATTCCTTAGGTGAATCCCCAAAATTTCCTATCTCCCTCTTATTTTGTGCCTCCAGATGTAGTAGCCTCGTTTTTTGTGTCTAGCCCCCTTATTTAGGTCTAAACAGTGAGTATTTATAGTCCTCTTGTCCCAAGAAACCTAATTTTTCGAAACATGGGAGTATTGGCCGCCTATGTCCGTTTAACGGACCTTCTCGGGTCTGGAAGAGGTGTTTTGCTGGGTGATGTCCGTTAAACGAACATGTGTATCCGTTTAACGGATATGGCCCATTTCAGCACTTTCATGCCTTTGACCTTCTAGTTGACCTAATTTCTTCTCGGAGCCTTCTCAAAAGTTGTAGGGCTTGGAATTCTCCTTACAATCGTCCTTGAATGACTTTGATCCAGCATCTACAAGGAAAGTTGTGCCCTTTTTCCTAAAATCTTCCCATTTGTACCTATCAAGCAATACAATCGGAATGTGAGAGAATTGACTTAATAAAACTTCAAATCCTTAAAGAAATAAGTCAAATTAGATTTATATCATTCCAAAATCATCCACACAAATTTGACTTATCATGATTCTCCTTTATTTTGGGAGTAAGACGAGACGTTGCTCCTTATCTTTGCAGTCTTCATAAGAGGAAAGCATTTCAGTAAAAAAAATTCTGCCACTTAATCCCAGGTGGTTAGTGACAAATGTCGCATATAATTGAGCCATTGCTTTGCTTTTCCTCTTAAAGAGAAAGGTAACTGACGCAGTCTGATGGCGTCATTATTCGCTCTATTTATTTTGAAAGTATCGTAGATCTCTAAGAAGTTAGAGATGTGCACGTTAAGATCTTTGTCTTAGAGTCCATCAAATTGGACTGACTATACACCATCTGGATGATGCTTGGCTTGATCTCAAAGTTGTTCACTTGTATAATCGGTCTCACGATACTAGATTTCTTGCCAGTTAATTGGCCTGGCATAGTTGAACATAGATCACAATTGGTCTACCATAATACACAATCCCTCATTGTACGTGTGAACTTTCAAGTTCTCTATCCGTCGATCTAGTTTAAACTCCCTAAGGTTTGTTTTACAATGATTCCTACGCATAGTTCTTTCTATCTAAGGATCTATGTCAAATAAGTTTTCACGAGATTCATATCAATTAATAATAAGCAAATTCATAACAGGGTTCGATTGGGCTCTATACCCACATCAATCGTCTACTTACATTTAAAAAATTAGGGTGTTAAATTAGATAATACCTAATTCTAGCCTTAAAACATGTTAAATTAATTAATAAAAGCGTCATCTAATGGAAGGACCCACCAGTCTAAGTCTAGCCGTTCAGTAACAGGCATCATTCACTTGCTGGCGTGGCAAAATGCCAATTAATTGGAAACAAGGAATTCGACCGTTAACTTTTTTGTCTTCAAACAAGACCCACTATGTACTATTTGTTCAAGGTAAGTCGTTCTTTCTCGTATGTGTGTCTCGCTCGAAATCAAGAAGAGAATCGAATTTTAAGCTATGGATTTGGAGGATCATGCACTCAACCAAGAAGATATGGTGGTCGATGAGGGACTTGGGTACCCAAAAGCCTATGCAAAGCTGTCTAGAAATGGTGGTTTTGTAGCTTATAACAATGGCCCTCCCTTCACTTTCACTCCATTTCTAATGCAGGAACACAAGGTAAACATAAAAAAGGTCTGTTTGGTTTCTAGAAAAATGGAGGAAAGAAGGAATATAAATTGAGAATCTAAAAATGAAATTCTGTGTATTTTCCCGTGTTTGTATCGTTCTTTTGTTTGTGGATATGGAGGAGGTTAACTTTTAATTGAAAAACTAAACAACAAACGACAGTTCGAGAGATTCAGGTGAAATCCTAGTTCTAGTTATGTAGTATGGTTAATTTGGATATTCTGTTGCTAATTGCCTTTGTAGGTTTTGAGAGCCAAGGAAATGGACAAATTGTTCCCAGTTACTGATCCAAAAGCAAAACCAACTAAGAAGCCGAAAATATTTGCGAGTCTTCTGTGGAAGCAGCTTAATCACTTGGGGTAATCAATTCAACTCTGCTCTAACGACCTAGATAGATTATCGTATTTTCATCCTCACATAGGTTGTGTTACCGTTTATCTCATCCCTTGTATTACTGATGTTGCTTTCCAGCAATGCTGGATTTGACCCTGAAGTGATTCGTGTCGATTGCTATGGCAATGTCATATATTCTCATGCTGATAAGGCCTCTCCTCTTGCTTGGGACATCGATCATTGGTTTCCTTGCCAGAGTACGCCTTTGAAACACTAATATACGACCCTTCCCAATATGAGTGTGTCATTGATGTTTGCTTATCGGGATCACAGGGGGTGGACTGACAGTTCCAAGTAACCTGAGAATACTGCAGTGGCAAGTGTGCAAAAGAAAGCATGACAAGTTAGAGTTTCTAGTTCCATGGTGGGATCTTCAGATAGGAATTTCTGTCAACCAGTTTTTGTCCATATTTGCTGCTTCCAATTCGGATTTCAGGTAGATCTCAAGCATTTCAATTGGAAAATGAGAGTGTAAAAGATGCATGACATTGTTTTCTCACCAAACATGGTAGGCACAGAGCATTTTCTTTTCTGTTCTTGGAAGGTGAAAATGAAGAACTGAACGCGTTGCAAACTGTGGAATCACATTCCTTTCCACATCATTTCACTGAATCCAAGGAGCAATTAGGCCTAGCTCCAGCTGCCATTGTTACATGTAAAAGAGACTTTAATGATTCTTCAATGGCTTTCAGACCACTGGACTACAATAGCAAGATTGGTTAGTGCAGGAGCATCATACGTCAATTTTCTCCCCTTCCTCTCCTGAAACTCCTTTTCTTTTCTTTTCTTCTTTCTTATGTGGAAGTTGATTCGGATTGTTTATTGTATTTGTCTTCTGGATGCAATTACTTAGGTACAAGAAAAGTAAAGCCTAGTGTTTTTAAAGAAAATGAGGACCCAGACATTGTTGGGAACCCTTATCTAGCAATTGCCATGGCTCGAGACTCTTGCAAGCAAAGAGAAGAAGCTCAAAAAGTGCGGGCTGAAATGCTGAAGTTGGATGTTGAAATGAGTGATATGAAGAGAAAGAATGATGAAGAAAAACTCGCGATTCAGGACCTGGAATTGGCACTGATAAAACGCAGGAGAAGGGCAGAAAAATGCAGGAAGATCGCAGAGGCACAATCTTCTTATAAGACTGTGCTAGAGAAGATGGTTCTAGATGCTATGCACCAGTAAGATCTATCTATATTGGAGCAAAAAAGAAAATGCTATCTACAATGTTTTATGTATTTGAACGATCAAAAATCAATCTTATCCATGTTCTGCAGGAGTGTTATTCATAAGGAGCAAGTAAGACTCAACCAGGCAGCAACAAACGCGCTCATGGCAAGGCTTGAAGCACAGAAGGCAATGAGTGATGCCTCAGAGGAAGAGCTACACAAGAAATTCAAACAAAGAGACGAGCTTGAGAAACTGACTAGGTCTGAATGGGAACAAGCAAGGAAGAGGTCAAGAATGCAAGATACCCCATGTGAAGATAAAAATATTAAACCAGGACTTCTTGTGCCAAGAACACCTTTACGCAAGGAGCTGCGAGTGTTCCTAGAGGAGGAACATGAAGCTTCTCAGTCTGGATTATCAGCAAATGAAGATGAAAAGCATGCGGGAATTGAGGAAGAGCTAATACAGGGAAAGAGTAGCATTGGAGAGACGTACAATGAATGCAACAAAGCTATTGTTGCATTGGAAAGAGAAACTCCGGTCGACCAAAGGCTTCGGATATTAGACATTGGAGAAGAAATCAGAAAGAGAATCCAATTCCCTGTTATGCGCGAGCAAGTAATAGAAGAAGATGAAGAGAGCAGGAAGCAACGTGGGAAAGGAAATGTAGAGAAATGGCTCCAAATGCTACTAGAGAATGCTGAGAAGGAGGTTGAACACGAAAACTTGAATGAATACGGAAATTGGACTGATGAGAAGGAAGCAAAAACTTCAGAGCAATCAGTCTTTGAGAACAAAGAAAGTGGGAAAAAGGTGATTCGTTTGGAGAAGCATCCAAAAATTGAGGAAGAGGAGGAGAAAGCTGTAAGATTACAAGGAAAAGCTGAGACTGAGACTGCACAAGGGAATCTAAGAGAAGTTGGTAGTGAAAGAAATAAGGCAGAAAAAGGAAAGGAAGGAGGGGTTTCGAGGTCTCGGAGTGCTAGAACCTTAAGATGAGTACCATCTTCTCCATTGATTATAGGTATAAGAAAGGGAGTCGAAGGAAGAAGCCTTTGGTGACTGATGATGATTGCAGCAAGGATCATGCTGCAGCTGAAGGAAGCTTTATGGAGTCATCCTTGAAGACCATCAAGAAAGTAGTCAAACTATAGAACTCCAGAACTTGATTTTTCTCATGTTTGGAAGATCTAACCTGAATGATCTTGTAATTTTCAACTTGTGTATTTGGTTGATAGAAATTGATGTGTGATAGATTGAATAACAGCTTGTTTCCAGTTGTCCCCTTTCATTTCCTCGTTTTGAAACGCTCTATAATTATCTAATTGTAGTTTATTTTGTCGTACCCCATAAAAGACCAAGTCAAAGTTAATGATCATAAAACAAGATCATCTTAATGTGCATACCACATTAACTTTTTGTTTCAACAATTTAGACGGTTTAACATTCAAAATTGTGCTTATCATTTTGGTTTTGTTAGTGAAGTTTTGACTTCATAGTCTTTTTAAATTCTGATTCACAGTGGATTATTTGTTTAGTCATTTAAATAATTTTCTATGTCCAAAAAGGTTGGACGAAATGCATAAGAGGATGATATATATGCATCCTGAACACTTTGTCATCCCAGATTCAAATGTAGATAATCAGCACATTCTCACTCCAATGCTACAAATTACAGTCTTACAACTGGAGGTTAGGTGCAGAACCAGCATTTATCCCCTAAACTAAACCAGTGGTGCTTAGTTGAAGAATAAAAAGTGAACCAGAAAAAAAAGCTTTAGTCATATCAGATTTGTCCTCTCGTAACAAAATAAAATAAAACAACATAGACACAATTGGTGAGGTTGCTTCAGATTAATCTAACGTTTAAGACATGGATTTTCTCCATTTTGCAGTAGCCTTTGAGTTTGTCTCCCAATATCAGTAAGAGTTTGTCTCCACCTAAAAAATCTTGTTTTTTTTCTCCATCATTCTCGACAGTTCTACAGATAAATCTTTGTTCTGTGCTGCGTTGTAATAATGCCTCTAGAGAGGATTTTCTGCTGTGAATTAGCCTGCAAAGACCATTACTTTCTTCCTTAGCACACTAAATTAAAAAAATCTAAAAGTTTTATCATCTCTTCACAATATATGTATTCTGTGTATGGCTCATACACACAAACACGTAATTTTCGAGTTTCAAGATAAAAATGTGTGTTACTTAGGAATATTTTGGGTAGACATAACTTGGAACATGGACGTAGCTTAAGATATGTCCTTTTTGAAAATCAAAGGCGAAAGCATGGATGAAGACATTGATATAAATATTATCGTATGAGACACAATCGTATATCTTATTGTTAGAAAAATTGAGTAGTTTCCGTCATGTTTTTAGAACTGATGATGTATTTGCTTGGATTTGAATTTAGCATAAATGAAAGTTTGCAAGAAAAATAAAGGAGACATAAGATTTACTAGGTTCCATAGCACAAAGCTATCTATATCCAAGGGTCAATCACACACACCAGATTTTCACTAACTTTAAGAATTCTACAAGAGATTGGGTGTTATCACACAATACCTGCAAGAGTTCTCTCAAACTCCCTACTACTCTCAGTATGTACTCTAGCACTCTCTGTTTTTTCTCTCTTGATTTAAAGAATTGTATGTTATCAATAGCTTGTAATGTTTTTTTTTTCTTTTATAGTTGAAGAAGAAGGTTGTTCTCGGATGGGTCTGCATGAACCAAACGAATGCCATGTGCCTCCCATGTGAGTTATTAATGAGTTATTGTCTGACTTGCATGGACCAGACGAATGCCATATGGCCCCCCACATGATTCATTAATGAATCATCTTCTGCTATGCGTATTATGTTATATTGAATGCATTTGTTTTTTGTGTGGCTCCTGATATATAATATTCACGTGTGTATCGTCTTAACTTAACACATCTCATTAGACGATCCATTCGAACATTTGAGAGCTCTCCCTTTCTTTTCTTGGTATGCTTCAGATACTCCTCTTATTTTCTTCTTCGATTCC
Source organism: Erythroxylum oxycarpum (assembly GCA_025629785.1). Lineage (NCBI taxonomy): Eukaryota > Viridiplantae > Streptophyta > Magnoliopsida > Malpighiales > Erythroxylaceae > Erythroxylum > Erythroxylum oxycarpum. The sequence continues at coordinate 9,047,941 of JAOTAZ010000001.1, read as the reverse complement.
TCATCTGTGTCCTTGATCTGAAGTGATTATGTGAGGGTTTGTAGAGAATCTCTTGTGTTTCTTCACACTTATGTACGAAAAAGTCTATTTGAATTATGGGCCAAAGATATGGGCGTACTAGTGTAGCGGAGGAATTTCTATAGGAGATATGGGCTAAGACATGGGTTTGTCTTAGATCGTATCCAAATGTAAGGATAAATAGCAAGATCCACAATCTAGGGTATGACGATCTCAATGTCAACCTAATCTAGAAACTTGGTTTTTGGTAGATTTTGAATTATTCAAAGAGTCTAAGACTCACAAGTGTCATGATTAAATTATGTCGAGTTTAGTAAACTGATAATTTGGGTAAAATTGTACCAAGTAGGGTTTCCATGTATAAATCTATACAATAAACCTAAATGTTGTAACCATCATCATATTATTCAATAGTGACGCTATTGCTCTTTGGAACCTATGAGCATAGACATACTAAATTGGTTGAACCTCGTTAAAAATATTCTTATATTCTTGTATTTTTTGTTATTCTCCATTCTTGTTATATATTTTCTTAACAAATAGTATCAAAGTTTAGTTAAGCCAATAACAAATTTGATTACAAGGCTAAAGCGAGGAAGTTTGACAAAACTACAATTTAGGACTATAGAAATGGTGAGTAGGATTTATTGACATAGTAACTCATATTAAAGACAAGAGTATAAGATGAAAAATATGAATGAACTTGATTAGGAGGAGTTACGGTTGTAGCAAATTGGAACTATACGATTTTATCTCATAGACAAGGCTATGTATCACGTTATAGAAATTACATCTCTTATAGAGATATGGAAGAAACTAGAAATTTAGTACATATCACGATCTATCATAAATAAGTTATATCTAAAGTAGAAACTATACATATTGAAGATGTAGGAAAGAACATATCTAGAATAACATATAAATACGTTCAACTAAATAGTTAGTGACTATTGTGGATAAAGACAAAGTAATGATTCTGTTTTATTTTTTCATATTTTTCCTATGAACATCTAATGACCATGCTCATATTAGGTAAAGAGATAGTTGGTCTAAAGGATATCATTATTGCGTTATTGGCTAAGGATTAGTGGAGACTTAATATTGATGAAAACTTTGATAGTGAAGTCTATTTGTGAAAAGGAACTAGGACCATGGAAGGTAGCAAAATAAAAATGACTCTTCTTAGAGACGCTTTAGATCTAAATCTAAGGATAGAAAGATAGTCTGATGTTAAAAATATGACCTAATAGGACATATTTGGACGAATTGTCTAAACAAGAAGAGGTATAATCAATATATGCTTTATGTAATAGCCTCTTTCTACACTCAGGGATTAGGCTAGTTACATAAGCCATATTGTATAGAATATATGAAGCGTATTACATTTGCATGCATTATATTTTCATACACACATGAACCATGATTTAGAGACATTGTAAAAATAGTATATGCACTCATTTGTCATATCTCAGGGTATGAAAGTTCTTAAATGATTATGATGTAATTGTGTGTTGATTATGTCTTAAATTTTGTCTTGGATGGATTATAATTAGTGACTTAGGAATGTATTGTTACAATTGAGTGATTAATAAGGTGATATGTGCATCTAGTCTAGGAAAAATGTTAAAGGACAAGACATAATGATACATAAGAATGTAGGTTGAATGAGCCTATGAAACTGTGACATATGACATTAATAATAGAGTGACAAATGGCTTGAACAAATGAGTGACAAATTGCTTGAATAAATGACTGACAAATGATGGTATAGTTGCATGACTTATGGCCTAGTGATTAAGTGACAAATGGACTAGTTATGGATTGACAAGTGGTAGTGTAAGAGGAAGACACATGACTTGGCTTTCTATTTGATAAGTGGCAAGACATGTATCCCCCCTCTCCACTACGCACTTGTACCCATGATTTTCACCCTTGCAAGACCACCTTCTTTCATGTTTTGGTCTTATGCTTTCTCCTTCTTTCCCCTCACCAATGACACCCACACACCACCTCCATAACCCTTGAATGTTTGCCAAAATTTTGTAGCCTTCATCTTGTGTTTAGCAACCCTTCTCATTCCATCTTGTTTTTGGTGTATGTTTGAATTCTTGGAAGGCTTGTTTAGCTTGTTAAATTAAGCAGACCTTGAGCTAAATAAGAAATTAATTGATTGCTTTATTGTGATATATGTGAGCATAACATCCATAAAGATTTATTAGAGATGAATTGCATTTAGGGTTGATGGTGAGATGTGCTTGAAACTTGATGAATGAATTGGTTTTGTTCTTAATGTATGGAAACCCTAGGTTATAGATTGATTTAAGGATGAATTAGGATGAGAATTGAAGTATCTTTAAGGTATAATTGAGGTATAGTTGATGAGCTATCATAAAGGAGTTAGACTTTGGAAGAAAGACTGAAGGAAGAGGATGATGAATTTTCAGTTCCCCTATCCCACGATTGTGGGAATTGTATGGTTCCCTCCCACGATCTATGAAATTTGTGTTTTGTTTTCTATTTTAATCATATAAGGATCATACACTATACATTGGTGCTTTAAGACTTGATTAGGGCTTAATGAACTTAGTTTGATGTTGAATCAGTTGGTTTAAGTGTTTGATGAGTTTAGGTTGATAATTGATGTTATAACTTGAGGACTGGATTGTTTGATATCAATGTATATGAATTTGAGAAGTATGAGTTGTTAATCATAGAAAGATGTCCTTATGAATGCAAATGTGGTTAAAAGGATATAGGTATTGAATTAGGTATAAATGAATGAGAATTGGGAGATTTTGCAAATATAACGCTAAAAAAAGATTGGTGAATGTATGATTGATGAATTGAGAGCAACCAAACTTACTTAAGGTATAACCTAATTGTAAACAGGATACATACAAGCTATGATGAATGAATGAGCAAGATTTGTGAATAAGTTACATACCTAGGATAGTCAAGCATGCATTGAACATAACACATATACATGTGTTGATTGAGTACTCATTTGATTAAACAAGTTATTCATGTGTAAATATGTGTGTATTGCATGATATAAAAGCACAAATTGACTGACAGCATCCAGACATTGTCGGATCATCAAGGTAATAGTTAATAGTTAATCTGGAGCATATTGTGAGTCAACCTAGATGTTGTCTTACTATATTTGATTTGTTTTTGTCTAAATTCCAATTATTGAATTATTACCTATGAGATTGTGATAATTCTGGACATTGATAGTTCGAGCAGTCCAATATTTAGGAATGTATTGGAAGTGCTATCTACTTGTATGTGAACATGGAAAAATGAGTGCTCAACTGAATGTTAAATGTCAAACTTAGACTCGATGAATGTGATAAATGACTATGTATATTGAAACAAAATGATTGATAATATATTGTGTGAAATGAAGCATTTCATGACATTGATATCCATGATCAGATAAAGGAGTTGTGACCGAAGTGATCAATGTGAAAAAGAGCTTAAAGCTCAGGAAATGTGCACATAGAGCCATAGGCTCGGTTATTAATGAGCCTGGTATCTACAATGGGTATGAGAAAGTATCTAAAATGAGCCGATACAGGACAGTTAAATAGGTACTCGGTCATAACAAAAATAAAAATAGAAGTGGAGTCTCATGTGCATTTGCATATATATATCTTTACATGTATCCTGAGAATGATTAGAAAGAACCATTGATTTATGTTGAATAGTGACATGAAATACCTGTGTATATGTTGATGATATGAATGATTAAGATGAGTGATCGGATTGTTCTGAGATGACTTTATGAAATGCTTATAATCCGAATATGCTTGTGAAATATGATATGTATATTATGACTTGGTATACAAACTGAGTGATGTGATGAATGAGAATTGATTCTGAATAATGTGACATATTCGTGAAATTGGTTTTATACTGCTAATATTTGTGTTTTGACATGAGTAAGCACATCGATGATGGTTCACTCACTGAGTTCGCAAAGCCATCAAAATTGCAATGTTGATTTTCAGGTACTAGAGAGACCTAGCTTCTAAGGCAATCTAGTAGCAGTCTAGTATTGTCCATTTTGAAATCAAGAATGGCTTAAAAGTTTAGTTAGTTGATGTCTAAGGAGTTTAGTTAGAATTTTTCTATTAGCATCACATTTTATGTTAGATATTTTATATAGGACAACAAACTCTCATATGTTTTGTGATGTAAAAATGTGGATTATGAGATCTAATGTTACAATGTAAATTATGTTTGCGAATGAAATGGGAAAAATGATTTTATGAATATTATGTGTATGATGCCTTGAATATGATAATGTGATTGCTCTAACATGTCATTCTTGTAGGGTATGTGCTTGGATATTCTTTACAATGTCGGGTATATGTCCTATAAGAGTGGGATTTTACACTCTACATTTTAACTAATCATTCACAACTCATGATACTTGATATAGGATGCTCGCATCATATGACACCATACAATGATTGGTTTGTGTCTTGTACACAGACAACTTTGTCACAATCCGGTTTTGGGGATAGTAAAGCTTATAAAATTATCATAATATGACATGGTTAAGATGTTTGGAGGCATTGTTAGAACATTATATGATGTTCAACATATACTAGATTTAAGGAAGAAGACGATTGTTGGCACTCTACATACAAATGGTTTCAACTATAAAACCCAAGAGGACAACACCAAGGTGGTGAAAGGTGGATTGACTATGAAGAAAGGGCAAAGATTAATGGAAAATATCTACAAATTAATGGGGAGTGAAGATGTAGGTGGAGAGGTTACTACTTTGGAGTCGTATGATGATAGTACTAGGTTATGCAACATGTGACTAGGCCATATTAGTGAATAAAGGATGATTGAATTTCATAAGTGAAGCTATTCAAGAGCATCAAACATTGTAAGATTTTTACAAGTTTTATGTTTTTAATAAACGGTTGAAGCAGACATACAAGACCAATAATCATAAAATTAAAGTAATTCTAGATAATACATATATTGATATATAAGGTCCTACTAAAGTGATATCGTTGGGTGGATTTAAGTATTTTGAGACACCTATTGATACTTTTTTGTACTAGAGTGTTATCGTTGGGTGGATTTAAGTATTTTGAGACACCTATTGATATTTTTCTAAAAAAATATAGGTATCATTCATGAAGCAAAAAATGCAAGGATTTTCACAAATTTTAAGGTATAAAAGGTTAAGGTGGAGAAGAAAAAAGGCAAAAAAATCAAGTAATTGAGATCAAATAATAGTATCATGTATATGGACTCATAATAAATCAACATAGATGGCATGTTATCTCATTAACAATTCATCCCAAAGAGTGGTAAAAGAAGTGTAGATAAGAAGTAAAGTAGATTTCTTTGAAATTAAAACTTTCAATTGTCTTACATTTGTGCATGTTTCCAATAATGAAAAGTCAAATATTGATTCAAAAGAAGTCTATCTCCATTTACTACCCTAAAGTTGTGAAGAAATATTAATTTTAGGACCTAACAACTAAGATTATAGTGATTTATTAGTATGTATTATTTAATTAGTGAATATTAAAGAAAATATACAAAGAGGATGTGCCAATATCAATATAAGGCAAGTTAAAGGAGGTATAATTGCAGCCAAGACAACCTGTAATATATATAAAAGAGGCTAGAAATTCTAGCTTGAAAGATATATCAATGTCAAAAGAAAAGCATCAACACAATGTAGCCATAAATAAAAAAGGATGCACTATTAGCCTACTAAACATATATGGTTAAGAAGATTTAATACATCCTTCACGCTCATCATAATTAATAGAGACCCAAATAACTTTTAAAAGGCTACGAACAGTTATGAGAAGGATAGATAGATGAGAGTTATGGTAGAAGATGAAGAGTAGTCTAATAAAAAATAGATATGGGAGTTAATAAATCTTCTTAAAGGTAGAGGCCTATAGAATGCAAATAGGTATGCAAGAGGAAGCTAATAGTAGTTAAAAAAGAAGAAAAAAAGTTCAAGACCTAATTAGTGGCTAAAAGATATGCGAAATGAAAGGGGATTGATTATGATGATTGTTAAGAGTAATAATGACAATGATTTATTTTTATACTACTATATATAGATGGTTGTTGATTTTTGAAAAGGGTATATATGATATGAA
>JAOTAZ010000001.1:9005412-9024753 GCA_025629785.1 Erythroxylum oxycarpum | reverse complement strand
TTGGCTTTTTGCTAGTATTGTGCTTGGCTACATTACTACCAAGTTTAAACTGTAAGCCTCTGAACGTACTGGAATTTCCGACAGAAATACCGATGATACAAAAGTATATAGATGAGCTTGCTTCCACTACCTCATGTCCCCTCGTGACAAATCATGTGTTCTTAAAACACATTCATTTTTAGGATAGGAACATTTAGATTGAAGTTGTGCTTTGTTTATCTATCTCTACTTGTAGGCTTTTGAGGTTGTATGGAAAGTAGTTTTCCAATAATAATAGTAACACTTTCGTAATGCCTCAAGGAAACACATTTAGATTAGGCAAGTAAGCAAGCCAATGAAAATACATAACTCAAAGAGCTGTCAGAAATAGAAACCATACCTAGCAAATCAAAGTACATAAAAGACAGGAAAGACTACATATGCCTGACCACTAGAACAATATAAGCGAAGCCATCAGCCCTATGAACAAGAATAGAAGTCTAAATCAAGATTAAATTATCGTATACAAACACAATGTCAATAAGAAGTGAAAGAAAACAACAATGTATAGCTAAAGGATAGAGAAACCAAGGGCTTATTAGCAAACATCAACTCTTGTGTCTGAAAATGATACAAAACAGTAAAGATGAAGAGAAAGAAATTAAGAATAATAGACAAAAGATATACCCTATTAATAAGTGAAACAAAAACTGTTGGTAGAAATATGAACGTTGGAACTTAGGAACAACTAAGGATAGGTTAAAGAAATAGGTAGCAACCAAACAAGAGCACTAGGGAAGACTTGAGCAAGGTCGTGAGAGAGTAGTAAACCTAGGGGGCTGAGTGATGAGAGTGGTGTTTGTTGTATTATAATTTTGACTAAGAGCAAAATTAGGGGAGCAGTCGAGGCCCTCAAGAATGTGGAAGATCGAAGTAGGCTTGGCAGTTAGATTACCAATTTATTTTCAATTATGCTATAGTAACATCATATTTATTTTCAATTACACTACAGTAACGACATATTTTTGTGAGATTCTTTAAAGGCTTCGGTGAACTAGTTGTTTTAGGAGATAGAGATGACCATGTATTGGAAGAGAAGGTAATGAAGGTGGTGGGTTTTAACGTTAACTTCTAGAAATTTTTTAAAGCAAGGAATAGGAAGAGCCCAACGGTAATAGCAACAAATGTAGGAAGAATTAAAGAAGCATTTGAAACAGGAAAAGGGTATACCTCAATGGAGAAATTGGAGCACAAAAGATGCAGAAGACGTTGAAGACACAGAGATGTTGAAGACGACAGAGAAATTGGGATGTGATTTTGTTTTCATGAACAAAAAATACCTATTTTAAAAATACACAAAACGTGATTTCTATGTTTTCATAAAGTTGTCGTGGTTTTGTTATTTTTAAAAATAAAAATGGCAACAATACTCAATTAAACACATTGTAATAGATTGTTTCTTTCTTTTTCTTTTTAAGAAAACAACAAGAAAAAACAGAAGAAAAAAAGAACCAAACAACCTCAAAGTTGATATAATTGTTGTTGGATAATAAAAGTTGATATTTTGAGGAAAGCAAGATCAGGGATCAACAAAAAAGGAACTAAAACATAGTTTATCAAGCAGTAAAGCATGATTAAGCAATTAAACTCATGCTATTATATAAAATGAAGGACCCTCTTATTTTTAAGCCACAACTACGAGACCTTAAGGTATAAAATATTTTCGGTCATATATCACGAAAGAAACAAAATAATGAACATTGAATACTAATGAAAAATGTGAATAAATCATTTGATTTCGTCATTAAAATAATTATGATATTATGCCATTATTATCAATCATAGTGCTATAAGCTAATACCTAGGCATCAAAGCTGGTAAGGTAAAGGTATGAGATCTTCTGTCCCTTTTTACTAGTTCCTCCTCTATTCTTTTTGATCCGAGCCATTGATTTGGTGACCTGGTGGTTACGTGGATGGTGATGATATTATAGCACAAAATAAGAATTAGTTAAAAGGGTTAGAGGATCTGATCCCATAAGGTAAGCGATGTTAACATTCAGTTATTAAACTTTAAGGAATATTTCACTTTGAATTGAATATATCAATTTAGGAGGAAAAAAGAAATGTGAAAATCAATATAGGTTCAATTTCAGAAATTTACAAAGCCAATTAGAAAGCATTTAACGGTTGTAACAAGTATTAGGAAAAACATTTGGCATTTAGTTATGGCAAGTTTTGAGATTCTTTTTAGCGCTCTCTAATTAATTATAGCAGGATTACAGGAAAAGAAAAGAAGGGCAGGTTTTTACTTTAGCAGGCATTAATTCCTTAATGATGGAATCGAATCTTAAACAAATGAGACAAAAAGTCAGCACGTTCCTTAATCAGATTTTGCATTGTTAACTTTTTCCTTAAAAAAAAAAAAGAATGTAATAAACTCTTTCAAGGTAAAACGAAAGGAACTATTAGTTACCTTAAATTAAAATGAACTACGTGCTCTTTGCATTTAAAACCTTCTGATGATGCTGTCTTCCTCAATAAAGTGAATTTGCAAAACAGGACAACATGGGAGGATGTTCCTTGAAAGCATCCGAGTCCCAAAAAGAACTGAAAATGATTCGTGTGACCATTATTTTCAAAGTCAAATAGAGTGGCTTGCAAGTCACATACTCCTAATTTTACCAACGCAGTGGCTATGACTGGTCATATAGAAGAATGCAAGCAAACTAGTCATTATCTCCAAGTGAAAAGAGCACCGTACATGTATGAATTTAAAGAACCAAATAAATTCATTGTGGGTCTCTAATAAACGAAAATGATTGTATTAAGACAAGACAACGGTGTTTGGTGGCAATCTAGGCACTCTCCACGTTTTCATAAATCGAAGTCAAATCTGGTTCGCTTAACGACACGTTTTAAACATGGGAATTTGCGAAATCGCCATCCACCTTGTTCCAATGAAGGCGCACAAGAGAGCATGACCTGTGGTGCTATGGCCCAGTTGGAAGCTGTCTATGGAACACAATTTGATGCAATATTTCATTTTCACATCAAATGCGGCCTATCTTTGACGGGTTATTAATATATGCTTAATTGTTTTAAAGTATCATTTGTCTACCTATACAAAGGAATCACTTGCCAACTGAAACCTTTTTGGACAATAAAGAGCACTGCCAATTCTAAATTTGTGATCATTCACACCTGTGTATCCGATTCAAGAGAACATTTGATGGTGCTTGGTAGATAACACGAGAGCTGTCAGAAATTTTACATCGGATAATTATAAAGGTATTCATAAGTTTATAATACTATGCAAATCTTTCCCTCTTAAGCTAACTTTTGGGAGTGAGTTAGGTACTTTCTAATATGGTATCAGAACCAGTTTGTCTCGATGGTTTGGGGCGCCTTTACCCAATATATTTATCAGATGTCCAGTCTTGCTCTGAACTGAGGAGGGTGTGTCAGGAATCCCACATCGGACAATTACAAAGACATTCAAGAGTTTATAATAGTATGCAAACCTCTCCCTCTTGAGCTAACTTTTGGGGGTATATAAGACCTGAAAGATCATGTAATTAAAGAAAAGATAAAAGGCGATAACAAAGATGTAAAGAGATTAAACCTTGTTTGGTGTCGAAATAAAATGTAAAATTATTTCCTTTGAATTGCATTATCTAAGAAAGTGAAAGATCAACCAGGGCTTGTTTTGTTTGCTCATAACTTCTGTCAACTTACCTGCCTTTGAGGTATTTGGTATGCATACAATGTTTAAGCTTGTGAAACCTTTTTTTATAGGGTTTAAAAGTTGAAGAAATTGGACTTCTGGCTTATAAGACGTCATCAAACTTCAAGTTGATTGGCTGTGAGAAGCAGGGATTGGAATGGAATAGTGTTTCACATATATAATATTGACTAATTAATTCACTACTACTAGATTAACGATAGTATTTATCGTTAACAATGTGACGACTGACGCCTACCCTCAAAAATTAAGAGTTGAAAAATGACCTTGGTTCAGTTTTGACTTGTAACTAATTCCTACACACACACACACACACACGGTATAAATGATGTATATTAAAGGTTACCTAGTTTACTATATAATTACCATATACACCTCTAATATCTAATTCAAAGGTTCTGTCAATACTTAAAACTTGTTTTAATATCAACGGAAGTGTTTAAATTTTTAAAATTTATTTGTTGGATGTTCAAAAAATTTGATGTATTTGTCAGTCATTGACGGGAGTGATAAATCCAGGACAGTCCTTTTGTTATATTTGACATAACACATTATGACGTGGATTATAACAATGTTTTAAAAGGTTAAGCCAATCCCTCTTATGAGTGAATTCCTAAATTAAACCCCAAATAATCCCTAGAAATATTCAATCCATAAATTTTGTAAATCCCAAGCTGATTAATTAATTCCTAATACTTATATCTAAATCTTAAATTGGAAAATCATATATTATTCTCATCAAAATCTCCATGAAGTCAAAAGTCCATTTGAAGTACAAACATAAGTCACGAATGTAGCAGTATCGAACTGAAAGATGGATTTTCATTGTATATATCAGTGACAATAATTTGTGCAAGACCTATGATTGTAAGATTTAAATACATATTTTTAATGTTAGAGTATTAGATTGTGGTTTATGGGAAGGCTTTAAGAGAAAAGAGACGTTCCAGCTAAGTTTATTAATGGATTGCGTCCTAAAATATAAAAATGTTTGAATAAAATAAGGATTTGGCAGTTAGATTTTCACCGATATGGAATGGTAGTAAGGAAAGGAGTATAAAGTGGCGGAGAATAGGCAGAATTATGTTATTGTTTAGTTCGAGTGCAATTGTAGTTAGAATCTAAGTGCTATTCCTTTTTGTCAAGCCATTGTTGCAATGTTTTATAAGGAAGAACTTGAGCATTTTGTTCCTGAGTCGTACAAGTGTAATGAATGGACTCAAATTATGACCAAGTAGCTATTGACCCACCACATTCACCATCATATAACAAATTATTTGGTATATTTAGGATCCATATAAAAAAGGGATGAAGGAGACACTTTAGAAATGGAAAGATGTCAAAGAATGGGATAAATATATCACTTGAGGACATAACAAAAAAAAGATGTATCCACTTAAAAATACCATATAATCAAATGATGAGCATTGCCTTACCCAACAGGTATAAAATCAATAACCATTTGAGTATTTACTATTTAATTTTATATATTTGGCTACTATAATGTGAATTTATCATGATCATCTACTATTACTAGGAATGTAATACAAATATCTCTATTCATAAAGGTAGCAACTATCTAAAGGTCACTTTAGACAAGGGCAACAACTATATATAATGACAACAAGAAGGACACAAAATTCTCCACAAATTAGTGCAACAACTAGAATGACCATAATAGTAACATAAAGATAGGGGATGAAGGAGAAGCTTTAAAAATGGAAAGATGTTGAAGAGTGGAAGAAACATGATATGCAAGTTATATTTCACTCAAAGACATAACAAAAAGATATACCAATTTAAGGATACCATCTAATTGAATTTAAGCATTGCCTCACACAAGTATAAAGCCAATAATCATTTAGGTATTTACTATTTAATTTTATACGTTTGGCTACTTTAATGTGAATTTATCATAACAATCTACTATTACTAGGGACGTAATACAAATATCTTTACCTATAAAGGCAAAACTATCCAAAAGGTCACCTCAGAGCTTCAACTATAATAACACTAACAACAACATACATTTCTCCATAAACTAGTGTAACAACTAAAATGACAACAACAATAACATAAATATCACCTCAAATAAGAACACTAATTAGGATCGCAAGAGCAAAATGAAGATCTCCACTAACATATATTGCTCCATTAATCCCTAGGGCTCTAAAAGAAATAAAATCTGTAAGTATTATCAATAACATATTAATAAGCATTATAACACGTGGATAAAAATTGATGGATATGGTATCCAATATAGAAAAAAATAAGAATATATAATATTAGGTTATTCTTCCATAACCAATTAATAACATTTAATGCATGATAATTGACTAACATTATTTTCTTAAGTATAATTGAAGAAGTTAACGATTAAAAATTTTATTTATTTTAGACTCTGAATGAATTTTAGAATATTATATCCCTTTTGATTTTTATCAAACATATTTGTAAGGGGTTGTATCGATCAATACTTCATATAATAAATCTTTTATGCAAATAGATATTAGTATGACTAAATTTTCATTATCATCTTTTAATCAAATCTTATGCATAATGGAGTTGGTATGATATAAATTAGAAATTTAAACAATGACTATTTATGAAAAATCAATAATTTTGGATAGAAGTATCATAAAGCCTCCAAACTTCGAAAAGCAATATATATATATACATACATACATATACATATATAATTAAGACAATTGAAAATACATCATAGATTCAAAGTAGACCATTAATTATTCTCCCCTTTGTTATTATCAAAAAATAGAGGGAAAATATCTAAGGCATCAAACAATATCATAAGTATGTAAGAATACGCAAGAATAGCAACTTAGTTATTGAAGAGATTCAGACATTTTCCTAAGTAAAATCTGCATGTCAAGAAGTTGATTTTGTATACTATCTATTTGGCTGTGCATTTGATCTTGATTAGAAATAACTTCCTTCAGATATTGAAGGATCACATTAATGGTGCTCTGGGGTGGAACAGGAGTTGACTTTTGTGGGGTAGGACCTCAAAAATCTGCTACTATTTCTACCTTCTTCTTTACCCATACATTTTCCTTTAGCTTGTAACCAAATTGGTAGGGAATTAAAGAGTGAAACTTTTCAGGCTCGTACCAATTCAGATTGTCAAAAACCACTCTAAAATAACTAAAAATCTTGGTTAACATCATCCCATATGGTAGGCCACCAGGGGTATTCTTGTGACTTCACCTTGTCCATCATAAATTTCAAAATTGTTATTGGGAGGTTCATCTTATTACCCTTTTAGCAAATTATACACTACGTAAGTGTCTAAGAAGCTTAACCTTTCACCTAAGCTACTCCTGGGAAAGATTGAGGTAGTTGATAATGATGCGAGATATAATGGCAATGAATCTAATTACCTGCTCCAAGGTCTCCCATCTTGGGTGTTTTCAACATGAAGGCATATGGATTTAACAACTTCTACCAAATCTAGATGATCGACATCCTACTTATGATAGGGACAATCAGTTCTCCCTAGAGGAGTTATGTCCAATATGTCTCCTAAAATTTCTTCAAAAATTAAAATTTTGTATTCACACATACATGAGACAATGGCTAGCTTTCCATCAATTTCTTCTTTTCTTATATATGTGTAGAATGTCCTGACTAGCTCATCACATATGGTCTCATCTAATTTTAGAAAATTTTCTCGACCAATGGCATCAAAGTAAGGAAAGATAGGTATACCTATGTCATCAGACATCGCGGGAGGCAGGATTCATCCAACAACCATCTTTCTTTTCTTGTACTACATTTTATAGTAGACTTCAACTTCCATTAATTGAAACATTTTTGGTGGTGTTGATGTCTTTCCTTTTTGTGTAGCTATCTTTATTTTCTTTGCCCTTTTTCTTTAGGAATTGTCTCTTTATGAAACAACTCATTTATATTAAAGAGGTTCTTAATAGTATCTTTAGTCACAGGTGCTTTGCCTTTCTTTATTTCTTCCCTTTTTCTTTTTCTGGATTCATCTTCCTCTTTCTTTTCAGCAACAAGGGCTTCTTTTTCTTTAGAAATTTCCTCTACTTGCTTTGTAAGACTTCTTCTGGTATGTAGATGTCTTATTAATTAAGCCGGTTCTTTATCTGAATCAGTATCATTGATGATCCAATATAATTCATACACTTTCATATCTTTAGAAGCAGCTCAAGGAGTAGTAAATCCAGGCGCGGAAGAGACACATTTGATAAGAGAGGAACCAGAAACAGTAGCTTAACCATGGCTAGCAGTGGAATTTGGGGTTTTCTTTTGTCCCTTTGATTTTGTTTTGACCATTATAGATAAGGAGTTTTTGGAGGAAAGAATAGAGAAAAGGCAAAAGGTTAGGTTGTAGAGAGGAAAGGAGTAGCACTTCTGAAAAGAACATGATGAGTAGAGGAGAGAAGTCTGTCATTGGTATATTAAGTGATTCTTGATTGTTGATTTCATGTGAGGATGGGAAGTCATACATGCTAAAAGAGGAAGTGTGATCATCTGCGTATCTTTTTTCAAACATGTTGGATCCCATTTCTGAGACCCAACTACTCAACAAAACACATGCAGTAACCTGTTAGAATTGTGCGTATGTTTTTAAAAACTGAAACAATGTCATGAAAAGTTTCCTTTTTAAGACATATGTACCCTTTTCTGTCAGACTAAGAGGTTCCTTCTAAAAATACGAGGGGCCTTCTAAATTAGAAGGAGTCTACTAAAGGTTTAGAGTAGAAGGATCCCGCAAAAAAGAAGTAACATAAAAGAATTATATAAAAATAACATCGAATAGTCTAAATATACTAAGATCTTTTCTTAACACAAAATCTATCTTCAGAGAGTGACTTAGTGAAAACATCAGCTACTTGATTTTTAGTATTAACATACACAAGATCAATGTTTCATTCTAAAACATGATCTCTAAGAAAATGATTCTTGATTCGTATATGCTTATTCCTAGAATGACGCATATGATTTTTTTGAAAGATTTATTGCACTAGTATTATCACATAATATAGGAATATGATTAAAGTTTAGAGAGAAATACTAGAGTTGATGCGTCATCCATAATATTTTAGCACAGCAGTTGACATCAGCTATATATCCTGCTTCAGTTGTTAAAAGCGTTGTGCAATTTTGTTTCTTGCAAGCCTAAGAAACTAAACATTTTCCAAGAAATTGAAAGTGACCACTTATGCTTTTTTGATCGACTTTATCACCTGCATAATCTGCATCACAATAGCTAACTATGTTAAAAGAGTCAATTTTTGGATACCATGAAGATATCAAAAGATCCTTTTGACTGCTTGAAGGTGGCTTTCTTTTGGATATGAATGAAAACGTGCGTAAAGGCACACACTAAGCACCTTGAGCTTGTAAGATATAATAGTGACCTAATCATTCCTCTATACTTTGTCTCATCAGTAGGCTTGCCTTCTTCATCCTTACCAAGTTTAGTTCCAGTGTACATAGGAGTACGCATAGGTTTGGCATTTTCGAAGTGGTACTTCTTGATGAGTTCCTTTGTGTATTTGTCTTGGCTAATGAAAATCCCTTTTTCTATTTTTCTGATTTGTAATCTGGGAAAGAAAGATAGTTCTCCCATCATTCTCATTTCAAACTCCACCTGTATTAATGCTGAGAATTCTTCATAGAAAGATTGATTAGTAGCACCAAATATTATGTCATCAACATATATTTGCCCTATGAGTAAATCATTGTCCTTTTTCTTAATAAATAAGTTTTTATTTATCTTTTCTCTTTCGAAGTTATTCTGAAGCAAAAAATTACTTAACCTCTTATACTATGCTCGAGGGGCTTGTTTTAAACCATACAGGGCTTTAATCAACTTCATCACGTAGTCAGGATGTTTTTCATCTTTAAAGCCTGGAGGTTGCTTAAAAACACTTCTTCATTAATACACCCATTTAAGAAGGCACTTTTGACATTCATTTAGAACAATTTAAAGTTTTTATAATAATCGAAGGCAATTAAAATTCTAATCGATTCCATTCTAGCAACAAGTGCATAAGTTTCATCAAAATCAATACCTTCTTGTTGATTATAACCTTGAGCTACAATTCTAGCTTTATTTCTCACCACCTTACCATTTTTGTCAAGTTTTTTTAGAAAATCCAACGAGGTCCAATGAATGTCTTGTTTTATAGACGAGGTACTAGATTCCAAACTTTGTTTTTGTCAAATTAATTTAGTTCATCTTTTATAACTGAAACCCAATTTTCATCAGTAAGAGCCTCTTTAACGATCTTTGGTTTTAATTGTGAGATGAGGGAAACAAAGTTATTCTTAAAGGATGATCTGGTTTTTAGACTTTCAAAGGGGTCTTTTAGAATGTACTGATGTGTATCAAGACCTCTCCATCCTCTTGATGTTCTTTATTGTATACACTTTTACTGACAGGAAGGAGTCTTCTCTATCTTGGCTTTAGAAGGATTTTCTTGATCTTGTAATTTTGAAGGTATTATAGGTGTTGCTTGAGTCTACAATGTATTTTTAAGAGCCAAGGGATGCTCTTCATCATCTGAAATAGCTATTGTTGTCGAGGGTAATGCTTTATCAAATACTACATATATTGATTCTTCTATCTTTGTTCTTTTGTAGTAAACTCTAAATCCTTTACTAGAGGTATTATACCTTAGAAATATGGCTTCAACTGATCTCGCATCGAACTTTGTAAGATTATCTTTTTTTTTAATTATTTAGAATGAAGCACTTACAACCAAATGTTCTAAAGTAAGTGCATTCTGTTTTTTTCTTCTCCACAACTCATAGGGGGTCTTTTTCAGAATGGGTCTTATAAGGCACCTATTAAGAATGTAATAGGTAGTTGACATGGTTTTTGCCTAGTAACTATGAGGTAGACCACTTTTGCATATCATTGTTCTGGCCATATCAATGAGAGTCCTATTTTTTCTTTCAACCACTCCATTTTACTAAGGAGTCCTTGGGCATGAAAAATTATGAGTCATACCATTATTATCATATAAATCTTCAAATTTTTTGTTATCAAATTCTCCTCCATGATCACTCCGAATTGAAGTAATGCAATATCCCTTTTTGATATGTTTTTTTGCAAAATTTCTCAAAAACTTCAAAAGCATCATCCTTATTTGATAGGAAGTAACCCAAGTAAATCTAGAACAATCATCTACTAAAACAAAACTATAATGTTTACCATCAAAACTTTAAGTCTTAGCGGGACCAAATAAATCCATACGCACAAGTTCAAATAATTGGTGAGTAGATATAATATTTTTAGTAGGAAAGATGCTTCTAACTTGTTTACCTTTTAAACAAGCCTCACAAACCTGCTTGCTTTCAAAATTCAAAGTTAGTAGCCCTCCTTCTAACTTTTTTTTGGATAATTTCGATAGAATGCTCATGCTAGCATGACCAAATCTTCTGTGCCAGATAAAAGAGTCATTTTTATAGAAACAAAACACTTGACATTTTGTGAAGATATATCTTCCAATTGAGCACAATATATGTTTTGAATTAGAGGATCAACAAATACAATATTTTCATTAAGATTAATGATAATTTTACAATGTTATGCATAATTGACTTGTGATCAACAAATTATGTTTTAATCTATCAACATAAAGAATATTATCAATAGAGGTAGAGTTAGAGTTACCAATTTACCAATTCTGTTCACCTTTGTATTGTTTTTTTTGGTCAAAGACAACATTACCTCTGTCTTTTCTTTCAATGTAGTTGAAATGTGATAATTTCACCTATCATGTGTCTTGAACAACCACTATTAACTATCCATTGATTTTCTCTTGTCTTTGTTTTGAAGCATATCTGTAGAAAGTATTATCTCATTTTATGTAACCACATTTTTCGAGGTCCTTTTAGGTTAGTAACTTGATCTTTTGATCTCCAAACATACATTTGAGATAATTTCTCCATTTTATGAAATTTACAACAATGACTAATATGACCATGTCTACCATAATAGAAGTATAAAATAGATGAATGAGAATTGCTATAATTTCTACTTGTATCAGGTTTTTGTTGTTTTAACTATAGCTATTGTTGGATTTAACAAAGAAGTTCTTGTATGACATAACATTATTATTTTCATCGTAACCTATTCCAACTTTATCAAAAACACATTTACCACTACCAAGTAGTGCTTCAAGGTTGTTCCTTCAATCAACGAACTTTGCAAGATCTTTTTTTAGGGATAAGATCTCTTTTGCACATTTCTCTTTCTCAAGTTCCAGAGTGACAACTTTTTCTTCTAGCTATCTCACTTTATCAAAATCATTTTTAAGCAAAGTATTTTCCAACTTGGCTAATCTTTATTCCTGAACTTTCTTTTCAGAAGCCTTTTGCTTATAATCATCCTTAAGAGACATATTATTGGTTGTCAAATTTTCATTCACGGATTCTAGTGGCTTAATCTTACTCTTCAAGGATGCTTCATTATTCTTGGGCTTCTCAGCTTCTTTGAAGTACTTTATTGTCAATTTTTTGTACTGATCATACAATTCATGATATGCATTTATCGATTCGTCAAATTCAATATCAGATTCAGAATAATATATCTCATCCTCTCCTAATTCAACCATGAAGCAAACGTTACTGAGTTCTTCTGGATCTTCTTCTTCAAAAATTTAAAAATCTTCATCTAACCAAGCCGCAATCGTTGCTTGCTTCCTGGGCTTTTTGTTCTCTATTTTATCCTTTTAAAGAAGGGGATATTCTGGTCTTGTGTGTCTAGGATTCTTGCAGTGATAGAATATGGTTTGATTGTTTTGTGTATTGCTATTACCGCTGCTACCTTTTGGTAGGGACTTGTTATTTCTAGTTTTTCTGTTCCCTTTTCTTTTCTTCATCAGCTTCTTTTTGTAAAAGCTGGCGTATTTTGTAACTATGAAATTGAATTCGTCATGTCCATCTATTTGTAACTTAGTGTTGCTTTCATCACCCATTGATTCATCAGTTACTTTTAGTGTCATTCCTCTTTTGTATGAAGATCCTTCATCTCGTTTAAGCTCGGCTTCATGGAAATCAATTTTCCTCTCAGTCAGTTAAGTGAGATGGTATCGAGATCCCTTGCAATTTCCAAAGTTGTCACATTTAGTCTCCATTCTTTTGGTAGTGGTCATAGAATCTTTGTTATGAGTTCACCAGAAGTTCTTTAAGGCTATGATAATGTTGTTGAAGTGTCTAAAGAATTCGTCTATGATCTCTCCCTGTTTCATGCCAATAGTTTCATTGATGTATTAAAAGACTTATTCTATGTTTCTTTACCTCGTTTGTTCCTTTAAAGGTGATTTGAAGTTTAGCCCACATTTCCTTTGTTGTAGAGTAGTAGGATATCTTTTCATATCCTTCTGGAGATAGTGTACATATCAGATGATGTTTTGCCTTAGCGTTTAGCTATGCATTTCTTCTATCAACATCAAACCATATTTCTATGTTATTGGTGGTGGGAAGTGTAGCTCCAACTCTGAAGGCTTGCCAGACTTCAATATCTACATATTGTTAAGTCAAGAAGACTTCACTTCTTCTATTAATTTTGATGAAAGTCAAATAATAATAATCATAGAAGTGATTGTTTTGATGAATTTGTTAAGTGCACAGATAAATGTAAGTAGTATAAATCATCAAATCAAGACGATACACTAGTAAAAGCTGATCAAACAAAGTGTAGAGTGCTTAGTCTAAGACACTAGATGAAGCATATGGGATACAAGACGAAGCATATGAGACACCAGATGAAGCATATGAAACTATTCAAGACGATGGAAATTGAAGAATGCACGAGAATGTCAGTTAGTTGGAGTTAGTTATAGGACTCAACTAATAACTATTTTTAGAAGATTCAATAAGCATAATTCTCAAGAAGACCGTTGAAAATTTAGGCTATAAATAGTAGTTATAGTCGTAAACAAAAACACTTTACTTTTGCTTTTATAATACGATACAAAGAGAGAAAAGAATTCTGATTATAAAAAGCTCAAGTGAGAAAAGAGAGCAAATACATCTGTAACGTGAAGCTCAAACAATATCTTTTCTTGTGAAAAGAAAGGATAGAACTTGAAAAGGATAAAAAAGCACATAAAAAATACTTTGTAAAAGAGACTTAAAGACGCTCTGGAAGTGTAGAAATAATACTTATAATGTTGAAAGTTATAGTGGAAATCTCAGATGGACTCTGAGGACTGGACGTAGCCCAAGGTTAATAGTGAACCAGGATAAATCGCGGCATCATATTCTCTAACTCTTATCTCTTTAATTTTCTTGTTGTTAGAAGAATAGATACTGACTTTTTGCTATTGCATTACTTACCGAATTAAGTAAATTCTTTTTGTAATCATCTGAATTTGTCAAGAAAATCAAGAAGTTTTTAAAGATTGACAAAATTCAACCCCCTTCTTGTGTATTTTACATATTATACATGATTTCTCTATTAACAAGTGATTTACTTTAGTTGGTATCGGAGCAAGGTTTCTAAGAAACACTGTTATAAAGTGATGATAAAGATCCATGGCTGAATCACTTGTTTTTATAGCCGAAGGTGCCTCAGTCTCAAGACCTGCTGCATTCAATGGTGAAGTCTATCATTATTGGAAGGACATAATGCGACTCTTTATAGAATGAATGAATGATATGATTGAAAATTATAAACATCCAAATGATACAAGCGGTTTAGGCTTTAATAATAGAAATACCATTGGTAATAGTAATGTTCTTCATAATAGGAATTTTGTTCCCAATAGAAGGAAAAAGAATGAATGAAAATGGACCATATATTCTAACAGACATTGAAGGAGATATCATCTCTCGTGACCAATGGACAGTTGATAAAAAAGCTCGCTTCCAATTAAATTCAAAGGCCAAGTTCTTCTTAAGTTTTGCTTTAAGCAGAAGTGAATATGATAAGGTTCATGGATGTGAATCTACAAAGGAAATGTGAGATACATTAGCCATTTCACATGAAGGCACAAACTAGGTGAAAGAATCCAAGATTAGTATTCTTGTTCATTAGTATGATCTGTATAAAAGGAAAGATGGTGAGACTATTGATCAGATGTTTGGACTTTTCCAAAAAATTATTAATGGACTTAAAGCTCTGGGGAGAATCTGTGAAAGTCAAGATCATATTAGAAAGATTCTTAGAAGTCTTCCAAAAATATGGAAAAAGTAACAACAATATGAGAGGCCAAGGATTTAAGCAAGCTGAAGCTAGATGAATTGCTTGGTTCACTGAAAATCCATGAAGTAGAGCTTGATGCAGAAGACAAACCTAGAGGGGTAAATCTATTGCATTGAAGGTTGGTCAGAAGAATCAAAGGGTGCAAAAAAATAGAAGCACCTCTTCAAAAGCCTTAAAGATTGAAGAAATCAAGAATGATGATGTCAGTGAATCTGATCAAGATCAAGTGAAGATGAAGATGAATTATCCCCCATTTCAAGAAAGATTAGAAGGATGTGAAAAAAATAAATCAATAGGAAATAAAGACTTCTCTTTTAAAAATAATAGAAAAGAAAATTCGAAGAATGAAAAAAGTTTTATCGTCTGCTATCAGTGTAACTAGGACATTACAAATCTGAATGTCAATTGCTCAAAAGAAAATAGAAAAAATTCAAGAAAACAAAAAGAGCATGATGGCACCATGGGAAGATCTAGATTTGTCTGAATCTAAATCCAACTCAGAAATATCAGAACAAGCAAATATATGCTTAGTGGCTAAAGGGGAATGAGATGATGAGGTAATTTCTAACTTTGATGATCTTCAGGATGCCTATTTAGAATTGTTAGAAGATTAACATATTATCTTAAAACAATATAGGTTATTGAAAAAGAAATTTGTTGCAAATTTGAAGAACACAAAATTCTTAAAAGAAGAAAACGTCTGTCTCAAGAAACAAGTAGACGATATGAAAAAGAAAGTAACTATAGATAGATCTGAGGAAATTAATCAACTAAAATAAAGGATTAATAGCCTTTCAGTAGATTTATCGAAATTTACAGAAAGTACAAAAAGAATGAATGATATGATTGGAAATTATAAACATCCAAATGATAAAAGCGGTTTAGGCTTTAATAATAGAAATACCATTGGTAATAGTAATGTTCTTCATAATAGGAATTTTGTTCCCAATAGAAGGAAAAAGAAACAATATTCCTATTACTATTCAAAGAAAAATGGAAAGACTAACCCCAAAGGACCCAAGAAAATATGGTTATCTAAAAAGGATATAATATATACTGCAAATCTCCTTACTCGGAAGAAGCAACCACCATTAATGGTACTTGGATAGTGGCTGCTTGCGACATATGACGGGCAGAAGGTCTATGTTCCTAGACCTCTAACATAAGCAAGGAGGATTAGTAACTTTTGGAGACAACCAGCAGGGCAAAATAGTTAGGGTCGGTAAAATTGGTAAAGATTCCTTTTCGTCTATTAATAATGTTCTGCTAGTTAAAGGCTTAAAGCATAATCTGATTAGTATAAGTCAACAATTTTGGTTTTGAAGTATCCTTCAATAAAAAAACAAAGATAGTTCCATATTCTTTTCTACCAAGAGACAAAACAACCTCTATAAAATTACCTTAGACGATTTGAAAAGTCAAAATATTTCATGTTTTGTTTCAAAAGATGATGAAAAATTGATTTGGCACAAAAAGCTAGGCCATGTTAGTTTTAAACATATTTCTAAGTTAGTTAGGCATGACTTGGTAAGAGGTTTGTCAAAGATAAGTTTTAAAAAAGATTTCTTTTGTGAGAGTTGTCAAAAAGGAAAACAAGTTAAAACATTCTTTTCATCTAAGAATATTGTAACTTTGTCTAGTCCTTTAGAGCTGTTACATATAAATTTGTTTGGTCCAACCAGAACACCAAGTTTAGGTGGAAAGAAATATGGTCTTGTAATTATTGATGACTTCTCTAGATTTTGTTGGATATTATTTTTATCACATAAAGATGAATCTTTTAAATGTTTTATCCAAAAAGTTACAAAATAAAAAAGGAATGTCGATTGCTGGAATTAGAAGTGATCATGGTGGAGAATTTGAAAATGAAAATTTTAAAATGTTTTGTGAAGAGAATGGAATTTTCCATAATTTCTTTGCTCCTAGAACTCCTAAAAAAAATGGAGTTGTAGATAGAAAGAACAGGACGATTCAGGAAATGATAAGGACTATGCTATGCGAAATGAATCTTCCTAAGTGTTTCCGGGCATAAGCTGTAAATACAGCTTGTTATATTCAAAATACAGTATTTTGCGACCTATTTTAAATAAAACTCTATCGGGATGTTTGGTACAAGGGAATAGGTATTCTATCCCCACCTTATTCCTAACATATTAATAAACCTGTGTTTGGTTACAAGCCAAACACAAAATAGAGAATCATCTGGAATTACTATTATTAAAATTTGCAGAATACGTAAAACCCATATGTAGCTATCTTTATCTATTCTTCGAATAGAAAATTGAAGACAACTTTTATGTTCTCAAGTTTAACCCTCTCGAAACTCTTTCCTTCTTCATCATCTTCCACTTCTTCGAGCCTCCCTCTTGAAGCTTCTTCTCCAATATCGTGGGTTAGTCCCTCAATCTTGTAATATTACACATTATTGTTGTGCCTTTCTTTTCCCTAATCTCTGGTTTTTATTCAGATTCTGATCATGGATTGAGGTTATTGTGCATTTAGTTGTTTTCTGATGCGGATTTCTATTGGGTGTTTTCTCTATTGCAGGTTTTAGTTGTTGGTCTTGTTGGAAAAAATTCTTGTTTAAGGAGATCTGAGTTTAAGGTAAATCCCCTGTACTAGTTTGTGCTTTGCAATTTATATCTTTTATGTGACGCTTTTCCCTTCTACACATACATGTCATAAATTTTTTCGAGTCTGTGAAGTGAAGAATTCTCTCTTCATTTAAACCTCTCTCAATTCTTCCTTAAAAACACTGGTTACTTTGAACTAGAGAGAGAGAAGAGGTAAGAGAAGAAAAGTAAAGCTTAAGAGGATATATGGAGATATATAGACAATACTATGTGATTGATGGGTGGACAACTAAAGGGGTTTTCCATGACTAAATATATATGTGTGTGAGAGAGTGCACGATTAGAGCATGTAGGTTCTGCTTTTCAGCTGCTACTTTGTGTCACATAACACAAGAGATTGCAAAGACATCTTGCTTTGTTGCTTTTGGGATGGTGGCGTCATATTTAGTCCCTGGTTGTGATACATATGTGATGATGATCTTTTTGCTTTTGTTTGTCTTGTAATTTTTACTCAGCCTTTCCTTATCTTTCAACTTCAGCTAGTCCTAAAGTGTTGAATAGTTGCTATTAATTGCGTGATGGAATGAGAGATTTATG
This sequence comes from Erythroxylum oxycarpum, assembly GCA_025629785.1. Lineage (NCBI taxonomy): Eukaryota > Viridiplantae > Streptophyta > Magnoliopsida > Malpighiales > Erythroxylaceae > Erythroxylum > Erythroxylum oxycarpum. The sequence continues at coordinate 9,006,657 of JAOTAZ010000001.1, read as the reverse complement.
TTTAATATTATTTCGTCAATTGTATAATTAAATGCCAATAAAAATATGCTTGCATCCTCAAAGGAAAGACACTTTCAACTGCGTAATAGAAGCAATGAGTAGTTCTACTTTCACACTAAATGTGGACGACCCATTTTCATCAAAAAGCAGCCCCATTTTCATGCTTGCTTTGATCATTAGTAGCTCTTTAGCTAAAGAATGATTAGGGATGAAAGCAAAAGGAAATTGTGGTCACAACTACTCTTTTAGTAGATTCTAGTACTTAGATTGTGATATCTCATATTGGTTGGAGAGGGGAACGAAGTACGCCTTATAAGTGTACGGATACGTCTCCCTTACTGATGCATTTTCTATAACCTAATGCACCAAATCCTATCGAAACTCTGAGGTTAAATATGCTTGGGTGAGAGTAGTTTTGGGATGAGTGACCTCTTGAAAAGACCTCAGAAAAAGCAAAACCGTGAGGGCTTGGCTGGGCCGAGGCCAAAGCGGACAATATCTGTAAGCGGATGATTTGGGATGTTACAGGTGGTATCAGAGCCGGTACCCGAACCGTTGTGCCAGCTAGGCTGGACCCCAAAGAGAGCTGAGCCCTAAGGGGGTGGAGAGTGTGAGATCCCACATAGGTTCGAAAGGGGAACAAAGTACGCCTTATAAGGGTACGGATACCTCTGCCTTACAGATGCATTTTCAATGGCCTAATGCACAGGATTCCATCGGAACTATGAGGTTAAATGTGCTTGGATGAGAGTAGTTCTGGGATGGGCAACCTCCTGAGAAGGCCTCAGGAAAAGCAAAACTGTGAGGGTTTGGCTAGGCCAAGGCCTAAAGCGAACAATATCTATAAGCGAGTGATTTGGGATGTTACATAGATAACATGAAAGCCTACAAAAATTAAAAAAATGACCTGTAAGTTTTAATTCAGATGGTATGTACTCTTTTTTCTCACATAATTAACTTGATGAGCAGGGCAAGTATCGAGTCTTGGGAAAATGACCTTTAAGACTTGAATGAATGAAGTCTTAGTCATCTTTCTTATTTTCTTTTCTATTTTCGGTGCAAGAGATTATCTTTTTCCTAAAGAAAAAATCAGTTATGTGATTATTATAAAATTGCCAGACCAAACCATCCATATATGTAACGCCCCACTCTCGCAGGACCCGAACCTGATATCGTGGGTGATATCCAAGTCCGTGCCTCACGAGAGTGGTATGCTAGAGCACTCGAATACAGTCAAACACTCAG
>JAOTAZ010000001.1:8942782-8969174 GCA_025629785.1 Erythroxylum oxycarpum | reverse complement strand
AAAGATATTAATATAAAAGATTGTAATACATAAGAATCAATATTAATATTGATAATAACTCTATAATATTTTAATAATATATCTCGTCTCTTTTTTCCTATCAGCTTATAGTTATACCCACACCTCTCTTTAGGAATAAAAGTTCAATATTGAAAAAAACTTTTGAATTAGGGAATACAAGTTACCGAACAAGAATTAAGAGTTCTGCATAAATGTACTCTCGCATATGTTGTGGACGGATATGTACAGTTCTTTGAAAAGGCCGACACAGAAAACATGGGCTGACCCACATATGAATAAGGCCTAATTGTGCATACTCATATTTTCTATTCAATTTCATTATCAAAAAAGAATGACAACGAGAAGTTCAGATTTTTTGTCCAATATTATGGTATCTTATTATTTTCAATAAATTTCAGTAATTTATTTATGTGGGTTCCGTATGAGACTCGTGCAGATCCTACAAAATAAATAGCTGAGGTTCTACAAGACAGAATAATATTAAACAGAAAATCTAGACTCGACAGCGGGAAACACATACCTAGTAGTGGTACAAAGTTTCGGTACATAAACTTTGTTGGATATAGGCTTTTTTTTTACAATGCAATTGATTTAAAATATATATTTATCTTCCATGACCAATTGCCATGACTAAACTTAAAAACAGTAAACTTGTTCATAATTCGAACAATCTGTGGTTGAACTTCTTGTATTCGTCGGTTCTTCAGCAATTTGTTGGTCCTCTAGTAGACTGTGCTCCTAGGGACAAATTTTCAAACACAAGGGTTGAACTTGTTGCACGTATTTAAGGTGGCGAAGAATAAATAAGTCCGGCAGAAATAGTTGAAATCTAAAAGTTTCCAGTTGGCTTGAGAGGTTCAAATTCAATTTATGTTAATACAATCCTTTTCGTGTACAGATAGATAGGTATGTTCTAAATTATTAGCTACATGATTACGTGCTAACCAACCAAGATTAGCAGATTTAATGATGGATTTCACATGTAGCAACGTTAAGATGCCTGTCATTTTTGGACCACAAGTTTGATAGACAATGTGTTTGTGGAATCATGAGTTACTGTTAGGTATTAATTAAAGTGAGAAATTGAAATGTCTCTCGCACTGGAAAGTCGGGTTGTGTACTGGAAGCTTAAAATGTTTGCAGTTCTTTTATTCCTGTAAGAACTTTATCATTTTTCAGTATAACATATATACACTCCAGACCGGGTAGGTATTGACAGTTACAGGCCATCGGTATTGAAGTTAAGCCATCAATCTCGGGTATTAATATTACTGTAATAATCAAAGTTGAAGACAAGTTGTTTATCATGATTAGGAGTGGTCTGTCTTTGTAATTGTACATCTAGAAGAATGAATAGATCGAAACAAGAGAAAAATGAGATGAATCCACTCAATTCCAAACAAAATTCTTCTCCTAAGCACATGGAAGAATTCTCCAATTAGTCACATGAAAGACTTAATTGGAACATAAAAGATGACTAATTCCATGAGTTGTACAAGACATTTCAACAGATAGATGTCATAGTTTAATTACATAGCTCTTTCTCCCTTGCCTGCCAATGAGGACTTTTTGCTTTCTTGCTCTCAACTTTAGTCTGAACTATGAACTGCATGCGCACAATGAGTCCAAAGTCCAAGCAAACAAGAGATTTCTCATGCCTTTTTATTTTTTTAGTCTTTCTTTCGCTACAAGACAAAACTTTTGGCATAACTAATTTCAATGTTCAAACTTCAAATCCCACCCAAGCATTTGTCTTTCATGCTATCTGCCACTTCTTTTCTATCCATATTCTTTCCTACAGAAAACCATAAGTAGAAGAAAGGTTGGACATTGCTTGGAATAGGATCATTTGTTCGGTTGGGCTGAGAATAGAGGCGAAGGAATATTTGCATGTTTTTGGGCATATACTATAAGATAACACTGGAAAGAGATAGCTCCCAAGAAGGTAGGTAATCGGATTTACAGATACATATTGCTCCTGTGAATTTCTTCTCAAGGTTGTTGGCTGGAAAGTCTGTAAAACGGGGACCACCTTATTCTTGCTTTTCAATTGAAGCAAGTTGTCTGCAACCTTATCCCTTGTCCTAAAAGGATGATTTCGTAGGTAAATGTAACACTCTTTAGGTTGTGATGCCATATTTGACAGAAACTGAATTATGCCAAATTGTCGTAGGGAAATAAGCTACCGAGTAACAAAACCATTGTACCCACAAGAAAAAGAGAAAAGAGTTGGAGCTAAATGTATCCCATGGAACGAAATGGGTAACACATTCTGCTTCAAGAGCGATCATATGTTGTGGTGTCAACTTTAACCGATCATTCATCAGATTCAAGTAGACAAACTGGAGAAAAGGCATCAAGGAATTCGGCTTCTGTAGGAGTAGGACCCTCTGAATTTAAAGCAATTAGACAGAAACATCCACAAAAGAAGAGATTATTAGCATAACAATGTTGTTTACAGCGCACTCTTATGGGGATTAGCTCGCATACTTACAAAACAGCAGCATATCAACTTTATTGGTTCACGTGAAGAGACTACTTAATCCCCAAAAGAAATGGAGGCCATACTTTTGTCCAAATAATTTAACGCCATTTGGGATGTTATTGAACAGCCGTCCAAATAATCAAGCATTATTATGGGAAGCATAGTATTCAAATGATCCAACGGTCCACCAAAGAATCAAAATCCTCCATTATTGAGCTGTCAAGTTTCACTTAAAAGTAAATGTGAAGTCGTTATATCAAATCAGTCAAAAACGGCAAGAAGACAATAGCCATGCATTCTTATTCCCCGAAGTTGAGAAAATTTTAACATGTTCCACTTCACAACAGGATGCTGCCTGTGTCAAAAATCATTCAAGCTTTTCTTCTTCTTTTTTTCCCAATAGAATTCCATAATGTCAATTTATGGCATAAACCTCCCAATTCTTCTCTCTACCCTTTTGGTGGTTGCACAAAACCAGAAGGCAAGTGCTCATTCACTGACCCAATGACAGAAGCAGATGTCTTTTTCCTTGTTTTCTTTAACAGGATAGCAGTACAAAACTAGGCCCTGAAATCTTCTGGCCCCTTATTCTGACTCTAACCTGTTCTATTTTGATCCAAGTTATTCATTTATGTCTCATTTTGATCTAAACCATTTATTTATATAGGTCTCATATAAATAAATGGTTTAGATTAAAATGGGACAGGTTAGGACTAGAATAAGAAACCAGAAGATCACATCTCCAAAACAAGAAATCTGGTTTGAATGTGTGATTGCTGCAATTGTGTTTATTTTTCCTCAACTTTGGTTCCAGTGAAGATGGATTTTTTTGCTATTCCAAGATTTCTTCTTTTCTTTTCTTTTCTCGGAAAGCAAGCATGGAGGACCCAATGTGGCATCAGCAAAATCTTGGCTAGACACAACAGGACCCAACTAGACCTGCTTTTTCAGTTGCCTTTATGTCCCAATTTTTCTTGATTCTGTCCATTTACTGAATTCTCCATAGAGTGTGTAGAAAAGGATCTTAGTTTAATCATGGCATCCAATATTTGTTCAACCTGCAAAGGAAAGGACCACAATGTCCTAGCAACTTTCTGGCAACCGTATTTTGTTAGCAGCAGCCAGAAGAACCGACCATTCAAGTAGAGAATCCATATTAAAGAACAAACAAAAAAATTTAATCGGCGATTCTCAGTGCTCTGTTTAACTGCAGACCATGTGATCCTGAATCATAAAGCTGACTCTGATGAGAAATTATATTCTTCGACAATCAGTACATATTAAAAACGAACTTATAGGTTATAGAAATTTCCAGTTATTATCTATTTCAAAAGGGTACACCTAACCTAACTCATGCACGCTCTAGTACGATATGTAACAAAAAAGTCAGTAGCAATGTATTATTGTCCTGTATAAATTTTCATCCTCGGGTTTCTTCTTGACCCTGTTATTTTAATATCAGATAATGCTCTCCCACATGGAGAAATGTTCACAAGTTCAAACCTATAAGGCACCATTGTCTTCGTCTCCAAAACTCCAAATTGTGAGCTCTTTCTTTTCATTAACTATTGGATTATAATACTGAATAGTTGCTACGTCTCTAGCATTGGGGTTTTGTTTATTGTTAGTTTAATTAAATTAGATCATTAATGTCCTATGTCCTATATCATATGTCCTATGTCCTACTAATAATTTGATGAGAATTCTAATTATAATATTTGAATTTATTAAAAATGTAATAATTCAATCGAAAGTATTGAGTTAGACTCTGTTTTATTGAATAATTAGATTTCCTTTTTAAATATTTTCTGTTTTCTTATATTGCCTGCCTTTTTATATATATTTTTAGTAAAATTCCTTGACTTTGAAAAAAAGAGCTTACTTACAAATTGATATTTGAATTATGAGATACATAAATGTAAGATCAAAAAAAATATATCACTATTTTTATTATAACAATTATTATTTGTTGCAATCAATGATTAAAAATTTGATTAGTTTAATCGTAAATAGAAAAATTTTAGAAGGAAAGGCAACAGAAAAATTGAAGGGAATTTGAAAAATAAAATCATTAAAATCGGGTGGACTGGACCCAGAAAACAGAAGCGAAAGATGTGGGGCCCGAATTTCGTGATGACGTTGACTTGACTCGCGGGATGTATGGGACCACGATCTCTCTAGCCTCTAATCAAAAATCCCTCCAACGGTCACGTTATGTCTCTCTAACTCTAACCTCTTATATTACCGAAAATTTTAATTCTACACTATTGACCACAACACCAAGATATTCAAATGTGATTTGACAGTTGAATTTGGAGTTATTTTGTGGTCTTCAATTGGCAACTGTTATAAAACACTTGGAAGAAAAATATTTTTTTAAAAAATATTTTGACCCAAAACTACGGCAATCTCCTACAATGGTGAAATCTTAAAAACAATAGGAATCAGACAGGTGTTTTATTTTATGTGTATCAAACCCATAATTACTGCATCAAAGATATGGTAACGATAAAACCAAAGACATCGAGAGGAAGGGGAAAGCGAAAGACAGAGAAAAAGAATACCAAACAAAAAAGTTAATTTCAAATTATTCAAATACCTCTTTTTCTTTAATTTTTTTTCTTCTCTTCTTCTTCTTCCTTCTAATTCCTACTCTCTTCTCCCCTCTTTCTCTTTATTCTCTTCCAAATTTGAAACCCTAGCGAGAATCGGCGATTTTAGTTGGCCATTCAATGGATCCTAACCGTTGAATTGGAAAAAGCTTTGACCTCCGCCCAGTCTCATTCCGCAGCCGGTGAGACCGATCTCTGAGTAATGGCCAATGGACACCCGCCGCTCTACCGATTTCCAAACTTGAACCGTTCATTCTCGGGCTCCGCTAGGGTTTCTATAAGGAATTTGGTTTAGATTCTACTTTATTGTTGCTGTTGTTGAGTTACATACGAGGAGTGTTATGGCGCCGGCGGGGAGAGGAGGAGGAGGAGGAGTTGCGGCGGCGGCGTTGGTGGTGGAGAAGGTGAGGAGGGGTGTGCGGACGGTGATATTCATGCTGGCGATGGTGGCGTCGCTGCTGGTATCGTCGATGCCAGTGTTCGTGGCGGTCGGAGACGTGTTAGTACCGCTGGTGTTGTTGTCGAATTTCACGTGCTTGAGGTGCTATGGAATTAAGGAGCATTTCCGTAGATACGCTTTCAAGAGCTCTTTGACTGATGTTCCTCTTGTTTCTGTTATTAGATCTTTTATCATTATTTGTACGTCCTAACTACCACCCTCTTCATCAAAATTTAAAATCGTTACATTGCAATCTAGATTTTTTGTTATTTGATATGTGGAACACATATCGAAGATTTTGTTATATCGACTGAAAAATGAGTTTAAATTTTTCTACGCATTCCCTAGTTTTCTTCATCTCAGTTTTAATCTTCAAGATGTTTATACCTTTGCTCTTACAGCCTTTTGTTTTCCTCCCTCTGCTCCATAAGTAATGAAAAAGAAAATTATTCTCTTTGGTTTTCTTATGTTGGTTGCTTTGCTTTTCTATGCGGCTTCTGAAATCTATCTGTATATGCTTTGATGGTTCGGTGATGATACATCAAGGAAAGAGTCAATAAAATTTGTTTAGTTGATAGAATTAGGTGCTGTTTAGATTTCGTGAATTATTGCTTTTATGGATGTCGAGAACTATTTGAAGCATTTTCGGAAAATAAAAGAAGATGCATGTTCATTTTTCGTTTTCGTTGTGATCTAACATAAGGAAATCATTGGAATTGATGGGATGTCTATGCATGTCAATCGTTTTTTAAATATGCCTTCAAGCAAACTATAACCATCTCATTTGTGTTCTTTATTCCAAACAATTTTTCGCAGGTGTTTATTCAATGTGCGATGCTCCTGCTCTCTCACATGGTCCTTATTTAGGAACTGTATCATTCTGTTCCATTGCTTCTATTCTTCTTCTCTCGGTAAAGGCATGCGTTTTCACTATGAATTCTCAATTTGAGGTTGAAGTTTCAACTTCCCTTGCTAGGAAAAAGCTCCATTTAAAGAAGTCATGGGGAATGCCCGTCTTGTTCTTCTCTTCTGTAGTTTTTGCACTTGGCCACACTGTTGTTGCCTATAGAACGAGCTGCAGAGCCCGCAGAAAGCTTATGTTTCACAGAGTTGACCCAGAAGCTGTAATTTTACCCACCAATCTTTTATTTGTTCTATTTTTATATGTGCATTCAGTTCTTAGGATCTATGATGTGCTTAATATTTGACGTTTTTGTAAAAATTACGAGTCTACTCAGTCTCACTTGTAATATGCACCAAAATAATGCTTTGCAGGTTGAGAATTTAAGAACAGGTTGTTGAGAATTTAAGAAAACCTCTTATTGGTTTCATAAAGTTCATTGCTTAGTTGTGTTGTGGAATTGCTGGAAGTTCAATTTATTGGATTAGTTAATGTGTTCATGTATTGAGTTCTTTTAGTTTGTAATTTGTTGTCAACTTTGACAATTAAATATCCATCCATTTTAAATTACAGGTGCTTGCGTGCAAAAATGTCTTCTCTGGATATCAGAAGATGCCACGATCTCCTATTCCTGCTGGAGGAAGGACTCCAAAAAGTGATAGTGAAATGAGGCGAAAGCCTTTTGGACTGGCACTTGATGAAGGGAAAATCCCCATCAGATTACTTGCTGATATTGATAGCCTCTTCATGACATGCCAAGGCCTTACCATCCACTACAAGCTCAGCTTGCCTGGTTCTCCTCCTCGTTCCTTGTCCTCCACAACTTTTCTTGAACCTAACCCTAGTTGCAGCTCACCAAAGCTGACACTGGGTAAGCTAAAACTTGAAAGGCACCCATTCAGTTTGTTATCAAGCACTCAGCATAATCTTCATAGGAGCTATAGCAATCAATTTCACAGCTCATCTCTATATGCACCGCTATTGGATGGTTCTCCAACTTCTCCAGTTCTTTCTGAAGACATTCCTGTTCTGAACTTAGATGATCGTGTTCAGGAAAATGAAATCAACAGATTAATTTGTGCAACTCATAAGGTAGACATGGAAGAAAGCAGCCAGTTTGGTATTGTCTTGGTTCATGGTTTTGGGGGAGGAGTCTTCTCATGGAGGCATGTGATGGGTGTGCTGGCTCGGCAGGTTGGCTGCGCAGTTGCAGCTTTTGATAGGCCAGGGTGGGGACTAACTTGTCGGCCACATTGGAAGGATTGGGAGGATAAACAGTTGCCCAATCCTTACAAACTTGACACCCAGGTGATTTATACTATCAATGACGTTGTAACATTGATGCTCTAAGTTCTACATGCATGATTGATTAGTTCTGTTTAGTGTTCTAATGCTGTCCTCGAACAAAACAATGTGAAGGATACAAATATGTCTAATTATTACTCTTTATTTGTCTGGGAACTATCTTGTGCTAGTAGCACCTTCAACTTTATTAGCATGTCTAGATTCAAGAAGGAATGATGTGGTTTACGCCTTTTTGCAGTTTGCAAGACAACATGCATTTTTCTAGTTATTAGATTTCCAAACCTATTGTGGTTGCATACATGTCTTTCCTTAAACTTTATTTTATCAAGTGTTGTGTATTTGTTTGGCGATTTGATCTTTATCTTAAAGTTTGATCATATTATAGGTGTTTGCAGGTTGACTTGCTTCTTTCTTTCTGCTCTGAGATGGGGTTTTCTTCGGTTGTGTTGGTTGGCCATGATGATGGTGGCTTGCTTGCTTTAAAGGCTGCACAAAGAGTTCAAGCATCGGTTAATTCTTTCAACGTGAGTGTATTTGCCTGTTATTGTACTTCGACTGAGATATCTCTGAAATCCGAAATATCATTGTTGCACCCTTGATTGATGATTTTGTTGTTGTATGTTTGGATATCATTCAGGTTGCAATTAAAGGAGTTGTACTTGTCAATGTCAGTTTTTCGAGGGAACTGGTTCCTGCCTTTGCCAGGATACTTTTGCGTACCACACTTGGGAAGAAGCATTTGGTTCGTCCTTTGTTAAGGACTGAGATTATTCAAGTGGTAAATAGACGAGCTTGGTTTGATGAATCCAAGCTGACGACAGAGACTTTAAACCTGTACAAGGTATGCTGTAGCCACCAGAATATGGCCATTGAATTTTTATATGGACCTAATACTGAAGTTACACTTACCCTGGTCAAGATTGCCATAGAATTAGAGCAGAATCTCTCTTTCATTGACATAATATTGGTTACAGGATTCTGATGTGCCTTCTTTTTTGGTTTTATGATCTCATTTTCCATCAGGCACCACTTTGTGTGGAAGGTTGGGATGAAGCACTACATGAAATTGGTAAACTTTCGTTTGAGACAATCCTGTCACCTCAGGTGTCAGCATCCCTAATGCAGGCAGTAGAAAACATGCCTGTCTTGATCATTGCTGGTGCAGAAGACGCACTTGTCCCTCTTAAATCTTCCCAGACCATGGCTTCAAAACTTGTAAATTCTGTAAGTATTATCTATTATTCTCTACTTGTTGCTTCTTGAAGCTTGAGTCAATCGATTTTGAGCCAAGTATTCTAAATTCTGGGACAATTTAATCCAACATTTTATGCTCTTCCTTGTCTCCATATTGCTATGGTTCTGTGAACCCAGATTCAAAATACCAACTGAAAAGCCTTAGGTTCTGAAATTACGGTGCACATGACAAACTTAAAAGAAGCATTAAAATGTAAAAGCAATAAGCCAATGAGAAACTATTGTTCTCTTATGGTTGAGTGTGTGCCTTGCAGAGACTGGTAGCTATATCTGGATGTGGCCATCTTCCTCACGAGGAGTGTCCAAAGACGCTACTTGCCGCCATTTCACCCTTTATCAGCAGAATTTTGCCGAAAGCGGATGTGGAGAACCAGTAGTATAAATTACCTTTATCAGTAGGATTGTACCCGTCTTAAGGACTTATTTTTTGTCCTTTTCTTCTTTCTTGATCATTTTTCTCTGCCACTTATCTCTGTTTTGCCTTTTATTTTTTTGTCAAGCAATTTACCCCAGCAGGAAGACAAAATGTCCTCTTGTGTGGTGATTTTTTATGTTTTGTTTTCCAGTCTTGTTCACGACCCAGCTCCGTAGGATTACTGCTTCTCCTGTTATATTTTCTGCTTATATATTTTTTCCCCTTCCCGTTCCTGTGTTTGGTCGGGCAAGATTCAGGTTAACAAGTTTCTTAGAACAGTTCTTTGTCTTCACTAATTTTGGGAGTTGGAAAACGGTACAGATTTGTACATTGAATGAATGCAATGGAGCATGGCATGATACGATACAGTTCAAAATGTTTTTTAAATTAATCGATAACTGCTTAGAATATGGTTCTTTCGCAATGTTTACTGGCAGGATTGATATATGGATGCTGTGAGCCTATTACTGTGAATTGACAGGGTTTGGAAGTATAGGAAAGTCGTTGCTAAACTCAACTTTTATTACCGTTCGCTTTTGGTTTATAAGATGTTCGTAGAAGTCCAGCAGAACTGCAATAAGATGCCAAAAGCTGGACAAAACAATGAGATCGAAAATGTATAGTTGGTTTCTTGTTTGACAACTTTGAAGTAGAAGTTGGAATTCCAGCTCACAGCTCCAACCTCGGTTGACAGAAGCCAACTCAGGTTCAAATGTTGTAAATGTTAACAATGTGGCCATTAGTTTTTTTTTTTCCAAGAATGGAATATGGTTCTAAGGTTATCTGAGAATCTGGTGATTTCTCAACTCGATTTGACCGACCAAAGTAAACAAAACATTGAGATAGTTCTTCTCAATTACATCATTTTATCTTCCCCATTTAAAGAAAAGGATCACGTTGTTACAAATCATGTACCGATCTGTTATCTTTTCCCCTGTTATTATTGAAATGGTCATCACGCTTAAGATTGATAAAATATCCCAGTAAGTTCCGGAGAAGCCCAAGGGTAACCAATGAGGATTCTCATCACCTTCTCTGATAGGGATAATAGTGGGCTGGTTGGGTCAAAATAGTTAGGTCTGAAGCCATGTCTGGCCTGGCAAATTTTTAAAATTTAAAAATTTTAATTAAATTATTTAATAATTGAGGATAAAATTATCAGCAATGAAAGAAAAACATTAACATTAAAGTTATCAATCCAATTAATTGAAGTTACAAAATTCAATTGATTCAAATGAAATCAAATTCATTAATAATGGAGTATATGATTATAAGAAATGAAAGAAAAAGATTACAACAAAAGTGATTGATTCAATTAATTATAATTACGGCATTTATATTATTTTCATTTTCTAGAATGTTTACGTAGAGTATAAAAAAATTTATAAGGAAGCTAGTAAGAAAATTTACTTAAATAATTAATTAATTAAAAAAGAGAGAGAGGATAATGAACTATAGTAATCTTAATTGCACACGAATATTATCCATATCATTTTTTGTAAAATGATACAATTTACAAAAATTAAGATAAAATCATGATGGAGATTGGAGATTAATACCGGAGGCTGGAGAGGGTAGACTAAGAGAGCAACTAATTGTTGTAGTCAGATCATCAACAATCTGCATCACTTCATTTGTATGTACAAATATTATATTTAGTAATATAATATTAAAATTAAAGGAATATTAAGGACATGATAATAAATAATAAATAATTAAATGTACCTCTATCTTCATATATTTGATTAAAATAATGTTCATTTGATGATCAATGAGTATGACCGGTTACCTTCACAGTAATACTTGTAGTTGTATTAAAGGAAAATTAAAAAAAATAATATTAGGTAAGATGTTATAAAAAAAATAGATGAAATTGATATATAAAAAAGAAAAGAATTTATCATTAATATCTTCGTCATCTAACAAACTTTGGGCACACATAAGGACTTCCATAATACAAGGATAAACTCGAGTACAATGAGAAGTAATAACCAGACCACTAGTGCTAAAAGCAAACTTTGAAGCAATGGTGGATGATAGAATTGGCAATAAGTCTTGTGCAATTACTTGTATGATCAGAAAATTATTTTCACACATCCACCATAATAACACATAAAATTGCACACCTTCAACTTTAACTACACAATCTTTAGTCAAATATTTATCTAATTATATGAAATTGTATGAAATCTTAGCCCTTTTTTCTTTCAAAAATTTTGAAACTAAAAGCAATAAACTACTCTTAGAAGATGAGTCTGAACTTCAAACTGAAACTAGAGTTGAACTGCCTGAACTACTGCTACCTCGATCATGAATTTTTTCTATTATGTGTTGATAATCATTAAACAATTCATATCATAATTGTTTAATGATATGTACATGCTCTTGGACTTGATCACCATATAATACATTATAAATCTATCTTGTATCTCAGGTTCAGCACATATAATATTGCAACAATATGTTCAACCATAGACCAATAAAAGTTAAGTTCTCCATCATTTGCTCCACCATAGTCCGAATATCCTCATTGAAATCAAACATCTAATTAGATAAAGCATTCTTCATCTTACGTAAAATGCTAAAGCAATATTACGAAGTTAGATATTTTGTTCCCTAAAACAATTCAGTCGCATTATAAAATAATTCCAACTTTGTTCAAAGTTCTCTAGCTAACTCTCATTGCTCTTCTGTAGGCATACGAATGTACAAAGAGTCTCTTTGGCTCAACCTAGTAAACACATTAGCATTTGGGTTGCCGACTCCAATATCTTAAAGGTTGAATGTCATCTGGTTAGACAATCTAAAACCAACATCTTCTGACTCAGAATGCATTGAAATCATGCAACTTCTTCAAATTTCTCAACTCTTTTAGGTGTTGCACTCTAATATACTACACTATTCCGAATCGGATCTATGGCTTCCTTTATCATCTCCAACCCACCTTTCACAATCCAGCTCAAAATATGCGCAAAACAACGCTTATGAAATAATCTTCCATCAACCAACAAGCTCTTAGCCCATATCTTATTCTTCAACTTCTCAATAATAACATCATTCGTGCTACATTTGTCGACTATGATGGTAGATAATTTGTTATCTACGTTAAAATCCATCAAACAGTCTCCCAACACAGTTTTTAACCTTGCACTTGTAGTATATGGTATCGGCATATAAATGAACCTATCATGTACAAATATTACCAAAATTGATCAAAAATTCACAACATAATGAAAAACTAAATGATAACAATATTAAAAATATATAAATTACCTCAAAAGTTTAATACGTAAAGTTTAATCATTATCAACATAATGTGTCGTCACCGCCATATAATTCTTCTTTTAGTTATCGGTTATCCACATGTCTGTTGTAATGACGGTCTATCCTTCATTACTTGACAATGCTCTTAAAACCAAAGCACACAGTTATAGGAGTGTTAAAATGGTTTTAACATTCCTATAACTATGTACTTTGGTTTATATTTTGTGATTTCTTAACTCATATATACTTTTACTCTTACGATTAATGAAACCTTTTAATTTTTTTTAAAATTGTGTAACAACATATTGAACAATAAGTAAAACAACATATCAAACAACCAACAAAAACTATAGACTAAATAAATAAAGCAAAAGGAGTAATTGAATTATGAATAAACTAGGGTTGTAAGATAGAACATATTCTACTTTTGGCAATATACTAGTCCAAACTTTAAAAAGTAGCAATAAAATGTCTAAAATTTTGTTTTTTTTCTAATTCTAACCTGACGTTAGCCTCATTGTTATCTTTGCTGACATGACACTGTCACGTATCAATGACCCTCATTAATCAGACACGTCAGCGTCATAGAAAAAGTTCGTCTGATTAGTGAAATGTCTCAGACGTGGTGTGATCTAGGTTTTTTTGTTTGTTTCTATCACCGCCATCTGAAGCTACCTCTCCATCTTCGACCTGTGTCGCTTCATTGTCATTTGCTGTGGACCTGCGTCGCCTTTGCCTATTGTTCGATGGGCTAGCGTGTCATATTTATGAATCTACATGATTTCTAAAACAACATTTTCACAAATTGACAAATGAGAAATAACAAACCAAGAGTTCAGTTAAGTGAAAAAAAAAGAGTAAGAAAATAAGCCAATGAAACTATCAAATAATTGGTCTCATAACTAGACTTAGAGCATAAAAGTTTTGAAAGTTGATGTAAGATTAATGTAGCTCGTGATCAAACTCGCAGACCCAAATTTGAACCTGGCCTACATTGCATAGTGAAAGATTCCATCTCGAAGCAAACTTACAATTGAAGCTCTAGGGAGGATAATTAAGAGATATGGTTAGAAGAGATCTTTTTAACTTCTGTACACTATAAAGACAACTGACGCCATGTGCACTATCAAATCATTATAAAAATTCATTGTTTCCAATAATAAGGGACCTTTTCATTCTCTCCGAGAAAATATAACATTTTCTTTCTGTAATTTATTAGCTTGATCGTCGAAGGCCAATCCCTAGAGTACACTCCGACATTTGATCTTGTAAGTATGTCAAAAGGAATCCCAAACCTAAATTCATGTCATATGTTCAACTCATCAAAATAGGCTAATCTCAAACACTTCAAGTCGAGACCCAAGTTTATGTCATATATGATATATCTCCCCCAACAATTAAGCTTAAACCTAGGTTCATATCATATTTTTTACTCATTACAGCATGCATAATCTCCAACACCTAAACTTAGATTCATGCCATATCGCCAACTCATCTTAAAGAGACTTAAAAACTTTAGCTCAAACCTAAATAATTATATTTTTAACCTATTGTGATAGACCTATTCTTAGACGCTCAACCCAAACTTGAACTTGAGAAACTTACAGAATTTAAGCACATAAAAACTACACTAATATAAAAAGTCATGTTTTATAAACAAATGAGAATTTAAAGAATGTGAGCAGCTAAAAAATAAATTACTATAAGCAAGTTTTCCATCTTCATGCTCGTCTTTATAACGTACATTTACACTACCGTGTGTAAGAATATGTGTGAAACAAATGCCTCAGTCAAGTAGCGTCCACTTATTGCTTGTTGAATACTTATTCAAAATCAGTACTCACTCTTACGGGGCATATTTTTTTGGTCGAAAACAATAGTACATTTTTTTATGCAAGTTTTAGTAATTAGTGCAAATCCAAGTAACAAAAGAACTTCCCTGCCTGAAAAACAATTGTCAAAACATAATTACGTTCCAAGCATGAAAGGCTCTTTCTAACCATTTTCCCGTGTCTAAAGTACAAGCACAGCTAAAGCACAAACTGACATCTAAAACACTACTCTTTAGAGGATTTATTGATGAGTGATTTGTGAATGTGTGGGATAACCCCACCACCGGCGATGGTTCCTTTGATGAGGGTATCAAGTTCTTCATCCCCTCGGATTGCAAGCTGCAAATGCCTAGGTGTTATACGTTTAACCTTCAGATCCTTGCTTGCATTCCCCGCCAACTCCAACACTTCTGCAGTCAAATACTCAAGTATAGCTGCCGTGTAGACAGCAGCTGTTGCTCCAACCCTTCCATTGGCAGAAACCCTAGTCTTCAATAGGCGGTGTACACGTCCCACTGGGAACTGCATGAAAAGCTCATAGAAAGCTTTATATATGAAAATATTAATTGCAGCTATATTAAAAAAATATTAATGAGGCTTTACAAATTTTCCAAAGAATGAATTACAGAACAAGCAACTCAGTAAGAGTATGAATTAAACAAATAGACGGAAACATGGCATATTATCACAAACTCAGAAGGATTGAAATTACGGAGCAACTTAAGCAAATAAATATGGGTCAAATCATCTTAGTAGTTTCAAGCCTTAGTTGCTTGGACATGTCAATAGTATCAATTGTTGTCCATGCATCTCAGTTATGAAATGAGACGAACTGATCTTCCTATTTAACGCTACAAGCATGGCAGTTCACAACCCTGAAATATTAGTAAGAGAGACTGCCAATAACTGTAAGGCTTTCAAGGTCACATGCTAGAGACAGTATTCAACAATAAATTCACATGAACATCAAGTCTGATTGCATAACCCTAACTGGATATCCTTATCGAATGAAGTCGAAGGCTGGGTAGATATAGTGTTCTGAATTGAAACTCTCCAGTCTCCTCTACCTTATTTTGCTCAACTCACTCCACTAAAAAGTAAACTTACTTTTGTAGTCCATCCATAACTGATAACTTGAGATTTGCTTTTGTTTTTCACCACCAATATGTTTATTTTTCTAGGAGTCTTTAGGATCAAATTCTCCGCGCACTTTAAGAGGATTGATGCAGGTTTTAAGATCAAGATGGTACTGTACTTTTATTGCAAATGTTGTCATCCACACAGAAATCCGCTCATGAGATAATATGAAAATCCATAAGTTTCACTTAAACCACATGGAGTCATGATTGTACTATCTTACAAGCTGTCCTACATAATGAAACAAAAGGAATCTAATTTGGCAATTTAAAGGAAGACCAAACAACGTGGATCTTCTCTCAAATAAATCCTAAGAAAAAGCAAATGCTTCATTTCACTAGGATGTGGCAGTAAGTCTTCCCACCATCTATCATATGAAACCCCAAGAGAATGATGGTAGATGATTGGTACAAACCCATCCATTCAATAATTAGACCACTATCAAGTATCTATTCACCACACATCACATAAAACAAACGATTGAATCTTACTAAGATATATATCAAGGAAAAAGGAAACAGTTTATAGCATAATCATACTAGATTCAGGTCCAGCTATCGCCAAACAGAGTTCAAAACTCGGGAACCGGTAACATTTCAAGGTTGAAGCCCATGATCGTATTTTGCGAAACTATTTTGCAAACCAGCCATTTAAGCAAATTATTTTAATAAGACTATTAATCCATTACTTTCCTTCATCTGACTCGAAGCATTCCAACAACAAAGAAGTAAACAAACACCAAAAGTTTCAATCTTTTTAATAGAAACCCATGAAACAGTGGCAAAAAGCAAAATATACACCCAAAAAAAAAAAGTAGGCTCTCTGCCTGAAGGCTTCATTCAATTGCAAAAAAATCTGCAAGGATTTATTGAATCTAAGAACGCGGGAAGGGAGAGAAACGGAACCTGAAGTCCAGCGCGAGAGGAGCGAGATACAGGCTTCTTCTTGTCTTTGTCCTTGTTGCTAATGGTGGATTTGCCTGTGATCAAACCCTTTGCTCCTTTTCCAGACATTTCCCGCCAAAACAAAGCCCACAATATCTAGGGTTTGGTTTAAACTGGAAGTGTTAAGAAATCCAACAGAAAAAAACCCAAAAAATGAGATTAGATATAGAATGGAGATTGAGAGGAATAGCTCTTCTGACAAAATTAAACTCGTAAAAGAAGAAGACTTCGAAGAGAGAGAGAGAGACACAGCAAGCAATGTGATCTGAACAGAGGGTTGTTTGACAAAATTACCCTTTTACTGGTTATTAATTACTGCTTCATCGTAGTTCGTGAAACGCCCGTGGAGCATACTCGCATTTTTTTTTTATGATTCGGCCCAAGTTCATTAGGCCCATTTTTTAATTACCAAGTTTTATGAGCATCGTTTGTTTGTTCGTTGCTCGCTGTTCTCAATCTCTCGGGGTTGACGAGCTTGCATGCCATTCTGTGGTTGAATCAGAGACAAGAGAAGATCCATATTATAGAACTTGAAAGATATAAGTTAGGAAGCCCAAACTACATGAGATTTTATTGGACAGTGCAATCACCAGAACTAAAAGAGCTGTAAAATTTAGAATGGACAAAAGAGGAAACTGAAGCACATTTTGTACAATCTGGTGCTGCTGCTGCCTAATCCTTCCACATGCAGCTTTTCCGTCTTTGCTCATATGAAATCCCTCGATCTTGTGGGCAACATCATCAGCTGAGACCTTCACATTCCCGGTTGGCCAGTTACCAGAAACTGAATCATTCTCATTGTTATTTGCAGGACCTGTCTGCCATATTCTGATGGTTCCATCTTTGGATCCTGAAGCATGCGATTCGCCATCGGGTGAGAATCGGCCACAGTGAACAGCACCATGATGACCCTTGTCGCAACCTGCATAAATATGCAATTCAAAATTGACATTGAAGTCCAATTGACGAAGACTAAAAACTGCTCCAAAAATCAACTTGCTAGTGAGTAGTGACATCTTCATCAACGTTTAATAAATATACTGCCAGTTAAGAGCACATAACAATCTCTTCCCCTGTTTGAAAATCAAATATATGGATCCACATATCTTCTCCTCCATCAACGAACTTGTTGCCAAATTTTGGTTCCATGGAAGCAGATTCCACATTGAATGACATGTTATAGCTCTTCACTAACCCAAAGCTACACACAAAGCAAGAGAATACTGGTAAATTCTAAAATTACCAAAAGGGTAAGGAGACAAGATCAAAATAGAACTTACTGATTTGCATCCCAAAACTTAACCGTAGATCCATCAGCAGTTGTTATATATCGACCATCCTGACTCACCTCAGCACTTGTCACAGAAGACTTTGTATCAAGTGTTTGAACAATTTTTCCACTTCTGACATCCCATAACCTATAGTCACAAGTTGAAGGTAATTTAAATTAGAGATCTTTTAGCACCTAAGAATGAAAGAAACAAATATTAATAATCAATTAATCTGGTCAAAACAAAGAAAAAATATCAGGCGAGTGAACATAAATATAGCTACAATCTGCAATAAGGAGGCAAATAATGATTGCCTAAGCATTAGAAAGCATGCTGCATTGCAGGGATAACGAACCCTTCCATACCAACTACACTGGAAAAGCTGAAATGTCAGTGATCAATAAACTAATATACAGAACAGATGCTGATTTGCAGACAGCATTTACAGGATCTCCTAACAGAAAGCAATTACCCTAGCTAACAATTTAGAATCTTATGAAAAGTGACGTAATTTGACATCAACTGTAAGCTGATGGTGGAATTTTAGAGAAATTTCAGAAGAGAAAGAATAGAGTTCAGAAAGATAAGATTTGTCAGATAATTTTTCTTCTCCTTCTCATTGAAACTATCTGAATTTATACAATGAAATAATCCTTAACGTGGCTCACCACTTTACAAACATGGAAGTTGAAAACGTGCGATAACTGAAAAAGAAGTGGATATACCCACTCAACAACATGGAAGCAAACTACCCATTATTGCTAAAAACCAGTAACTGATATGTGAGACTCAGTCAACACGCATCCACTAGTATCATATCATAAGCACAACTAACACTTGAAAAACGATACACACAAACAGGTAACTACAACATATATAAAATAATGATGCAAACTTCATCCATCAATCACACACGTTATGCATCCATTATGTTTCATATCTCACACCACCAATGTCAGTGCAAGAACTGAGGATTGTCTAAGCATTGTGAAGCCAAGCAATAGTCCTAATTGATCCTGGCGAATTATCAACTTCTCTTGGGGTTGCATCTGGATGATTCAAGTCAAATATATGAAGGATTTTTTCAACTCCACCTTTTAGTAGAAGATGAGTATCCTGCAGAAGTAATAAGTCAGATATGTGCACGAGAAGTTACTGTGAAGTAAGTTGGTATTTACAACCAGAGTTTGGATGGATTATCTATGCATATGTTCTTTCATACTTGGATTTGATGCATCACCTAAACTCAGGATGATAAAACATTGAGGATTCAAATTACAAGGGCCGTGACAAACTATTTTTATTACATGGCAAGATAATTACTTGAGTTTCCTCATGCGGAACCATGATATAGAAGTCATGGCATGGCCATTGAACAAAATGACCCAGCTCCCCTTGCAGTTGCAATCCTTCCCTTCTTTTGGCAAGATAAAGCATGAGAAAAGAGAGTAACATTGGACCTTACTCTGAAAAAGCACATGCTCTAATAAAGTACTTATGTTCAAAACAGTGCTAGTTAATGCATTGCACAATTTCGTGCAAATAATATCAAGATACAGTTGTTTGCCACAGAAGAGTAATTCATTTTTATATATCATGTAATATCTTTATAATTTCAACAATGAAAACAAATTGCGTGCGTGCGTGCATGTTAGTAAGAGAAAGAGACAGCAGAATTTACAAATGCTTCCAAAATAAGTTAATCTTAAGCAATTTTATAAAAGGCGCTAAAATACAAATAATAGCATGCAAATAACACGAACGCAGTAAGATCAGCAGAGGCAGATGCTGCACGTAATGCATTAGTGTCTAGACAGCAACTCCAGACTGCACCCTTATGCACTTCAAATGTCCCAATCCAATCTCCGGTCTCACCATTTCTTAACATTGGATTGGAATCCGCATCATAAAAAAAAAGAAGAGTTCAACATTATCTTTGACGAGTTTAAGGAATTGTTGAAGTCCCAATATGTAAAATACCAACAATCACCAGAAGATAATCACCTTCATTCCAATGAAAAAACATTATCCCACACATTTCAGTCACAAAAATGACCACAAAATTGTTGACTTGATAATATGTAGAACATAATACTGAAAATGGCTGATGTAAACCAATCACAATTTAAGGGGAAAAAAAACCGTACCCAGATAATACTGGGTAAGTGATATCAACCCGATCCAAAAATGACTCAATTTAAAAAGTTGAGTCATAAAGGGCAATAGTAGTTGTAGCACTACCAGATCTTTTTGTCATCTTGCATGAAACAAGAGTAACAAGGAACACAACTATGTAATTGCAATCGGTTCAGAGCTAGCAGACACAATTCAGATGGCCCCATAGTTCCCTTAAGAAATAGGATCGCTAAATGGCCAGGACAACAAAGCGAAGTACAACATCGTACAGATACAATATCCTTCAAAAAACAGTGACTTCATGCAAAGTAAGCAAAAGTAACATAGTTATAGGAGTAGCATCGCTAACAAAGTGATCAATCCAGGACTTTCAGCCAAAACCCTATTGAAAATAAATGTAATTGGCGCTAAATCCAGGGTTAATGAGACAGACCAATTAAAGAGATGGAAAGAAAAGGAGAGCATCACCTTTGCTGGCACTAAAAAGAAAGAAGCCGTCAGGAGGTACAGGGCTGTAAAAAAAATCGACAACGGGACGAGAATGTCCATGACACACTAAAGGCATCGTCACCTTCTTCTTGTCCATTTCTCCTCTCATAAAGCAACTAGCAGCAGCAGAAATCGGAATGAAACAAAACAAAAACCCTAGTGAATCAAATTCTTATGCAAACTTCTTTTTTCCAAAATCTTCTACAAACACTGTAACTATATCTTCTTTCCTCTGTTATTTTTCGTACAAATTATGTAGCGAAAGTTAAATGTTTCACTATTTCTCAACAGAAAGAGGCTGTGAAGAAAGATTATAGTGTCTATGAGAAATCAGGAAAGTGAAAGGGAGGAAATGACAAAAGAGGCTCCTATGTCTATGTGCAGGGACGACGTGTAAACTAATCCATGCATTTCATACAAATCATGAACGTATAAAACACATGCATAAACATATATATAATGGTAATATATACGTAAAATCAGTGCGGAAGCTTAAACCAAGAGTTAATATACCTCCAGCCATTGCCTTCACCGTAGATCTAAAAGTTTTGTTGAAGGTCTGAGTTTCTATCATCTTCCAGAGCAAGCTCGATGGTGTCAATAATACTCTGTGAAAATAGGACTCAAACAACCTGTATATATTCACTTCCATACTTACTGCCATTATATAAGAGGAAGTAGGCGACAACGTGGGCGTGGCCGACAAAACATGGGCATAGCCGCATAAATGGACCACTTTAAGGAAAACGCTTACAATAGAATCGTAATCTTTTGAGCAACTTCACGCTGATGAGACATTCACGCTTACACGACGAAGCAGGAAAGCTGCTTTTACGGCGTTCAACTTAAAGCGTCATGTATGCTGCGTTCAATTTTTTTGTGATTAATTCGGTAATTTTTATTATTAATTCATACATTCCTTTCCTTTTTTTGTCGATTTAGTATCGCCAAGTTGAACTTGAACCCCATGAATCTCTGTTCAAGCGCACCAAGAGCAATCCTTTTATTGAACAACAGTTCAATTGTTAGAAATAAAGGTTTTAACTCCTTGTATGTACAATTCATTTGTAAAGACATTGTAGTCTGTAATTCAATGATGCTTAAGGTCTTCTAGTGTAATTGCAAGTCTCTTTGATTACTTTTACTTCGTTAGTGTCATCTTTTGCATGGGTTAGTACATTTTTGCCAAAAGCTGGAATGAAGAACCAGTAGTTTCCCTTTTCATTAGTTGAAACAAATAGGTTGTTACTACCTTCAATTTCATGGAAATTATCAGTCAAAAAAGTTACTAATCAGTGAGAATGAAGGACTTGTACCCCACTAGAGTTAACATTATTGGTACTTCCAGATCATTAGGCTGTGAAGTCTGAACATAACTGCCTGATCCATGGAGATATATGTGACAAACCGGAAGCAGAACTAGTTATACGGATAAGCTTCCATTGTGATATAAACTTGACCGTACTGCATTGATGTTCGCCTGTAAAATTCAAGCATAATTACAGTATCAGAGCTCCACAATGAGCAACAATTGTTTTAAAGAAACTGTTGGGATGTTTCCATCGATGAGCTAAGGCTTAACATTTAAACAGCAAATGAAAGCAGTAATCTTGGGCTGTAAAGAGTTTTAAGGGCGGTCTACCTTCGGTACAGAGCATAACTTGCAAGGCCAATTACCAAAAGGGCAAGAGTCATTAGCGTTGTAAGAATCCATCTCTGCATGACGTGAATGCAGCTTGCATTACAAGGCTCTTCTCTGGCAGGCTGTCAGAAATTACAAACTTTGAATAAGCAGATGCCATCAAGATAAACAAATTCCACTTGCTGCACCACAAACAAAGCTACTCTGTCTACCATAGCTTTTACAAGGATAATCATTATCAATGCTTCTATAAATGGTATGTACTCACCCTTTCTTCTATAGAGCATTTATGATCGTACACCGGATAATCTGGAAGCAGCGTATCCGCAAAGACCACGTAACAATCCACGTCGCGATACCGAACCCCTCCATCACAAGTAGAAGAACAAGGCTTCCATGGCCCAGTTACCCATTTAAAAAGTTCTGAAGGCACAGATGGTTGTTTAAGTTACTGCCAAATTAGGAAACCCGAAAACACAAAATAGATGCCAAGTACCTTTTGGTTTTGTCTCTGCAATTATTTCTGCACCACTCTCGCAATAACCCAACTTATTTTCCCCATATTCGGTACGAGGATCAGAGCAGTCAGAGCAGCATAAATACTCGTAACCCGTGTCCACCTTATTCTCACATTTTGAGCACCCAGCTGTCATTATTTTTGGATGTTCTACTCAAGCGTAGGGAAACCAGAAGGAAACATCTCATAAGCTTCAAGTAGCATTATATCTTGGGAAGCAAGCTATAGTTCTACAGAATCTTTTCGGGTATTTCATATTCATATTCTGTAAGAGTCAAGATATACATTGGTGTAAAATGCAAATATATCAACATCAAGATCCAAGGATTCAGAGTGCCACATGAAGTTTGTGGACTTGGAACTTTATATAAAATGCTATCTTAAATAGCCTAAAGGTTTTATGGTATACCTTTGGCAGAGGATCCCTAAATAGATGGAGACTGAGGACTGAATATATTAGTTACAAGAAGAAGAATTGCCCATTCAATGGTATCAAGAATGGATGGAAACAGAGGCCAAAGGATGTGCACAAACTTTTCCCTCTAAAGATTAACTAACCTGCCAAATGACTCTTTCTACACTTCATAATCTGAAAGCCAGAAATTGTTGAAAATCAAACTTGAAACCAGATCATTGTGCTATTAAGATATTGACAAGAAAACTGTACACCAAAAATCTGACTGAAAGTATTCGCTACATAGCAATTTGTATGGCGTTAAAGTAGATTTGAAGTGTTTGAATATTCCATATACAAATTCCAATAAAATCTAAGATAAACAATAATCAATACTGCTTTTATCTTTTTCAGTTGGACAGGCCTCAGTAACAAAGTCTACTAGCTCATAGTAAGTCTTTTACTAATCTGAGTTATATCTACCTTGAATACTTCGACACCCAATCTCATCATGCATAACTTATTCTCAATAATTATCAGAAATAGAATCAAGAAAGTAGATGACGCCATATGCAGAATGCGTGAAGTAAGGGGCACAGAGGATGCTCCGGCTCAGGACATAAACCGTTGCAGTGCTTTGAGTTACCAAAAATTGAGTCTTTTCCACAATCTACCACATATATATTTTGACGAGAGAAGTCCCAGTAGCATCCTAAGATAGCATAGAATATAGGGAAAACCAAGTTGTCGAGTGAGAGCACAGATAAATTTAGCTTAAAGGACCGATGTTAACAACACTATGAAAGAGACAGGAAGAAAGATTGATAATGATGGTCAAACTTATCCAGTTTGTCAAGTTCATCAATTGCAACTGCAAACCGTAGTTTGAATATAATGCCACAATGTCGTCTACCTTAATCAGGAGAAACAACTTTCGATGACATATGGTGATCTGACAACTGTATTTCCTATTTCTTCAATGTATAAGTTCTATGGGTCAATCTAGACCTAGGGTTTGCCCAGGGATTTGCTTAGGTCTGTGCCTTCAATTGTCACAATGGAGAAGTGGAGACTACCATAGCTCATCATGCTGCTTCGACTGAAGAACTCTTTCCCAAGAGTTATAGCTATGTTTCATCCAAGTTATTGAGCTCCAAAGAGGGTGGGTTAATAATAGCAGTCAAAATCTTAGTGTTGTATCAGTAGAAAACTCAACTATAAGGCGTGAGCATTTCCTTTATCAGTTAAAAGAAAATTGCAGAAACTAAAAAACTGAAAGGATACTGACCATAGAAGTTCAGATGAAATCTAGAGCATGAATATAAAATAGGGAAGGAACTATAAAGGACTTGTTCTTCATTACTTTCTTTATGCTTCTTTGTTAAGTTCCTAGGATCAGATTTACATCAAGTTACTGACTAACTGGGCACTAAAATTAACGGCTGATGTCATACCAATTCCAAGCAAAAGAATGAAGATTGCGGATAAAAATCATGAGCTAATAAAGCTGAATTTGCTATTAAACAATTGGCCTCCAACTAAATCTACCAATGGGAATGCAATCATCTAGTTAAATCTACTGCAGTTAGCTTCATTGTAACTCCAAGAATATATACCTATTTATTCACCTTAAACATAATGGCAATAAGTGAATCAGCTTTTCAGAATTATAGCCAATGTACATGAAGAAGGAAAGTCAAAGGAGCAGAACTTTAAAACATAGTAGTTAATCTTGAATTCATCAATACTTTCAACAACAAATATCCATTCCAAACTCTATACTAAAAACAAAGAAAAGAGAAGTAAAAAAGAACCTCAGTTGTGGGATGAATATATATAGGATCACGAAAAAGCTCAGACACTGTTTTGGTTTTCTCTTCATACGTAACATCCGACGAACATAACCCCACCACGCTAGAATCCTACAGCTCTATGATCAAGTACTGTGGATCATTTTTCATAGCTTCAACCAAATAAAACCAATAAAGGCCAAAGTTTTTCAAGCAAGAACGTTGTTGAAGGCTTACCATGAGAAGGAATAATGAAGTTTAAGGACACAACATATGAAGAAGACAGCAAATGTGAGGACATACGACACAATATCAATGCAAGTCGGAAGCTTTATCAAGCAATAACAGTGTTAAAGGCTTACCGTGAAAAGGGACGGTGAAGTTTACGGAGACAACATACGGAAGAAGGCAGCAAAATGTGAGCAGAATAAGCTTCAAGTGCAATTTCTCAGCCTCCATAGACACCTAACCAGAAGTAGGTATCGGAAAAGTATCATAACATGTAGTCAGATCATAGTTTGATAAGCCCAATGCCAGGCTAAAGATAGCAGTTTCACATCCTCCCTCCGTTGACATTCTGCCGAAAAGCTCTGTTATTATGAAATAAAATATGTTGCACGTCAAGGTAATGATTTTTAATCGATTAAATCAATGAGTTCACATTCTCTGTTACCATTATTATATTCCTACCCTTGTTATTATTATTGAATTCCAATCATTCTCTTTCTAATATTACAGTGTCTTATTATATTTAATAAATTTTAATTATTTATTTATATAAATCTTATATAAATTTCACAAAATAAATAACTGAAATCTATAAGACAGAAGAAGATAGAGTAATATTAAACAAAAGATCTTATCTCATTCCAACCTTATTTCATGGTCAATAAAACGTTGATTTATAATAAAAACTATATTGTATTATATGCATAAATTACAAAATGGTATTGTGTTAGACGCCAATTTGAACAGATGAAATAATTCCTAAATCAATGACTCTGAAAAAAAAGACCAAATAAAAAAATTAGTTTTATGGGAAAAAAAAAGTTATTCATCGTAAATTATGCCATCAAATTGGAGAGAGTTTTTTGCATTACGTTATAAACTCTTCAACAACCATAATAATATTATTGCACAATATTCTCCGCTTTCTAACGATAATTAAGGCATTTTATAAAAAAGTTGTTTCCATAATTTGAAGTTATGACATTTTGGTCCAAAAAAATAACTTGAATAATTGCTTCAACACTTACCCTTTTTATAAACCCTTGAACACTACAAAATATTTATTGAAAAAGTCAATAGATTACCCAACTTTTGTTTAGTCCAACTAACAAAGATGCTTATATTTCATAATACCATTAACTACTAATGTCAATAATAATAATAATAATAATAATAACAATAAATCAAATTATATATATATGTGAGCAGTGAGCTACTTCTTTTTTAGAGTTTACAAAGGAAAAGGTTATGAGAGAATAACTTTATTTTTTCTAACAACTAATTTTAAAAATAGTGAAATGATTATTTGAATTAAT
>JAOTAZ010000001.1:8869289-8882210 GCA_025629785.1 Erythroxylum oxycarpum | reverse complement strand
ACTGAATAAATGACCGTCGCTAAATTTCTTCGACGAACTTGTTCTGGCGGATTCCGTCGTTATATAAATACCGACACCAAATTACCGTCGTAAATCCCGTCTCTATATACCAACTGAAAATTTCGGTCGATATTTTTACCTTCGGGATAATTACCGAACGAATGTCTCAGGCACCAAATTCTGTCGGTATTTAATTTTACCGACGGACAACGATATTTTACCGACGGTTTTTTTCCATCGGTGAATTGCTAATTTTTTGTAGTGAGTTAACTAAAACACCTTGTGTAAAGTTGGAGATATTTTATAATGCTACTGAGTTGTTTTTAGGAAAAAAGATATCTAATTTTTCACATTTTCTTTTAGCAACATGGGAGCGTGTCATAATGCTACACAACATAACTAAACTTAAAATTATAGCTAATGATAAGTCTAGGTCGATCCCATAAAACGTGTGTATATTGCTTCCGAAATGAAAATAATTGGTATTTAAGTTAGGGGGAGGGGGCGAGGGTTTGGTTTGGTTTCAAATAACAAAATAAAGTAAAATTAAACTAACGAGAACAAATTAAATAAAACAATCAAAAAGTGATAAAAATGGTAAATGGATTTAGAATTTGGTCCTCAGTTCAATCTCGGCCTACACACTAATAAGCATACTTTAATGTCTTGTTATTCTCATACCTCTCCTGGCAGCTATTAATCGTAGGTTAACGACAAGTTCTGTTAACCCAGATTTTCATTTAATGTTTAGTTAAAACAAGCTCTTTAACTAAACCTAGCTATCAAAAAACCTAGAACAAGCTCTCAAGATTTAATAGGATAGTCGCATTACGAGTTAGGAAAACAAATTAATCAAGGTAACAACCAAATAAGCTCAGGTAATTTAACCAAGGTTACGTATCCCTAATGATTCAAAACCATTAGTTGCCACAAATAAATCCAAATGTAACTATTACATATTGTATTTAAGATTCTAGCAATGAGTTTACATAAAAACAATCTAATAAAGCATTAAGATCATTCTTACACAATACCAAATTCAATAAACATGGATAACATAAACAATCCCTAAGAGAGAAAGAACATAATACATAATGGAGAGATGCCCAAAATGTGTCTTCTACTTCGATTTCACCTTAAAATCGGAATGGGGTAGCCTAACCCTCCATGTGTCTCCAAAGAACGTGTGTTCTGCCCCTCATTTTTTCCCAAAACTGATCCATGTTATGCTTAGTCGCTCAAATGTCATTTTGTATTAAAAGTTAGGGTTCTAGGGTGTCATACGGTTGGATAAATGGTTGTGTATCCAATCGTGTATGTTATAAAAATGTGTCTAATTCGTGTACTTACACGGCTATGTAAGTAGACGCATGGTCGTGTATCTCCCAAATCATATTGAATTAATGTTCTTCTTGTAATTTCTTGTCCAATCTTCACCCTAATCTATCTCCTTATTCCATAAAGACAATTCAGTTTTAATATTAAAAGGATGGCTAAAAAATGTACTTTTAACTCACTTTAGCTCTTGAACTTCTAGATTCTATCTATAACCAAATATGAATTAAAATGAGTTTCTTAAACATTTCATAACATTAATCACTAAGTGTTGTAGCGTAAATATATAATTAATTAAGCACATATCACATTTTCCCACACGTAGCCTTTGTTGAACAAAACATTAAAATCAAATTCACAAACCAAAACACTTTCACATTTTCCATATTTTCTAAGAATATATAGCCATAAGTAAAGAGAAATAAATTTAAAAATCATAGCAAGAACTTAACATTAAGTGTCTCTACTTATGATCAATCAACAATCATCACCTTTAGAAACTGAGTAATCTAGTGGTAGACTTGGATAAAGTGTGTGCAAATAGAAATGATCCATAGGTACTCAAACACCATTCATAATCATGACATTCCATAACTTTACATATCATTTCTTTTCTCCACCACTAGGATTCAGATACATAATCATGGATCAAAGGACCTTTTAAGGTTGTAATATGGTCAAGGGTCAAGGTGAGATATATTTTGGGTTATGTAACATAAAAGTCAACAAAGCTACTGAAACAAAAGTAACACTCAACGTAATATCAAGCACAAAAACTAACATTCGACCAAAACTGTGTGTCATCAACTATGATGAATGCAAAAACTATGTTTCACAGCTCAAATTCAAGCTCTCACACCACAAACCACTTGAAACATAAATCACTCACAATATTTGATGACAAATAATACATTATAACCATAAGTAGTGATTCTTCAAAACAACATCTACCTCATATGCATCAACTCAAATCACCCATTCCATACAACTTTAAGAGGAAAAACTACTCATGAATAACTTTGCAAAACAAATGCATTTCCTCCTTGATAATTTTATTTAAATATATTTTTCTTTCTTTTCTTTTCTTTTTTTCTTTTTCTCTTTTTTCCTTTGTTCCTCTTTTTTTTCAACATAAATTTAAATAAGCTACATCAACATTGGAACTCATTAATACGAGATAAAATGACATTCCAACAATTATAAAATGTGCAAAAGCCTACACTTACACTTTTGTATATCCACAAACATTAGTAATCAACAAATGTTCCACTAACTTTAAAGCTTGGGTAGGACATTTGGTTAGGTTTAAGGCATGCAAAGTGGTTAGCATAAAAAGAAAAGGCAAATAAAGGTTAAGGGGGCTCAACAAAAGGCAAAATCATATCAATAGGTGGGCTATTTAGCTAAAATAGCTTATGAAACAATGAATGCCTATATCATTTTTGTAACACCCCACTCTCGCCAGACATCCTAAATGATATCAGAGTACGTATCCCGTAAGGGCGGCATGCTAGAACAGTCAATCAGTCAGACACTTGAAATTCAGTACAATTTTTTTCACAAATAGCACCAACGTATGGGGAAATCAATAATCAAATCGGGTCCACGTTATTCTTAAACATTTCCATTCACATGTGTTACAATCATTTTACAAATTATCAGAATTCAAAAGCCACTTAGGCCCATTTAAGAGTCAAAATGCTTAAATTCATAATGTCATTACATTATAAAATCGCTTACAAGCATTTTTCCCATTTGAAAAGTTAGAACAAATAGAAATATTCTTATACACATGATACAATAATTGCGAAAGACTCAAGTTGATTAAAAAATTAAAAAATACAAATGCAAAAGTGAACTGATCTCGACCTCTATCTCTTACTTGTATATAGTGGCTATACTCCCGTTAACCTAACCGAGTAACTCTTCAGAGCCTAAAAAATATTGCAATTTTTGGGTGAGTTTTGCAAACTCAGTGAGTGACCATCCTCGATGGCTCACTCATTCATATAACACATACAATTTATAAAATCACATTCATTTCAGATTTACTTCAGACACATAAATGTTGAGAAACACTTTTTTAATCATATGCATATTTGCATGTTTCTTCATAATTTAATAATCAAGTTAGATATCACATATTTCATCACATTCACATACAAGTAGCACTTCAATATCACATTCATACATCAAGTCTTGAACCTTCATTGTCTGACATCAACATAAGCAAATCACATTTATATCAATCACATTCACATTGCAAAATAATCATAACCGTAATCATTCAATGCAGAAATTGAAATCAGAACAAACAATGAAATGAGACCATCTAGGTCGACTCACATTACACTTTAGATTAGCGTTAGCTTCCACGATTTGGAAATGTTTGAATGCGGAAGTTTATTCTGCACATCAAAATTATGAAATACATACATTGCACACACATTAATAATTGTACAATACAAGTATTCACTTATGCACAATTGTGTATATGGGCTATGTACAATGCATGCTCAATGATAATCCTAGGTATTTTTTTCCATTATTCTCATCACATTATCGATCAAATATCAAAACTCGCTTAAGTATCATTTGTACTTATGGTTTATACCTCAATAAAGTTCATAACTCATTTGTTCATTTCAGATTTTTCAGAAACTGACTTTCGGGTCTACTGTTCTTGATCATTCTAACAATGAAAAAGGAGTAATTTAAGAACACTTTCTTCACTTTCTTCTAGAAAATTGTTCCTCTATCTCTTAAGTTTCTAATAACACTAAGATCATGCAATTTGATTCATTATTCGAAAATTTATACTCCAAATAATTCGGACCGTTCATAAACTATAACAGTACCCTATACTTAACTTCCATCCAAAAATTGAAATTCTTAGAGATTGAATTAAAACTAGATTTCTTCAGAAAATTTGTATCTCTATATCTCTAGTTTACTTCAAATTAAAAATTATTCTGTTTGGATAACTACAGAATAAGATAGTGTCAAAATACCGAAGCATGTTTAATGAAAATACTCCATTCATCAATTTTCCAGAACTGTTCATCATTTTTGTCTAAAATTTATCACTCAATCTCTCATAAATGATTTTAGATGGCTATAATTTTTGGTAAAGATATAAAGAAATGTGTTTCGAGTCTGTTGGTTCAAATGTCATGTCATTTGGAGGTCTGGAGAGGAATTTATAAAGAATCAAGGATGTTCAAATTTGTCAAAAGTCACTGCACTTTTGTTGTGCACGATCGTGCAATTCCAATTGATCCTCCATTTTCATGATTTTGCTTGTGCACGATCATGAAATCCCTGAATGAATCCATTTGTCACAATCATGCACTTCCCTTTATTCAAACTTCATTTTGGCTCTTTACAAAATAGACCTTCGGGTCAATCTTTCATGATCATTTTGACAAGAAATATGAAGTATTTAGGCAAAACATTCTTCTCAACAATTGTTCATTTATATCTTAAGTTTCTAATGAAACTAATTTCATGCAATATGGTTCAGTATGTTGAAAGTTACACAAAAAATACTACAGACTATTCCCAAACCACCATAAAATCCAAAATGTCAACTTCAAGATAAATTTGGAAACTCTTATAAAAAGAATTCAATTTCTATTTCTTCATGAAAAATATAGAAGTATGTCTCTAGTTTAATATAAACTTAAAATTATCCCATTTATATGTCCAAAGATTAATATATGGCTAAAATACAAAGGCATGTTTAGCGAAACACTGCATCTACAAATTTTCCAGCACCCTTCATCATCTCTTTCGTCGTAAATCATCTCTTTTGCTTAGTCTATCTCTTCTAGCTTATTCCCTCAATATTTCCTCTTTATTCCTACATCTATTTCAACTCAACTCACACACAAATAAATAAAAATCCATGGTTAAACATAAACATAAAAAATAGAATCTATTAATGCATATCCTTCACATTTTTTTGCATTTCTTCTTTCATTTTTCTACACTCTTGGCATGCACATTTTCATTGATCTTTCAAACTCAAAAATCATTTAATCTCTATCTTAAGACATCTTGATCATCAAATATTTGAAAACCACACATCCATATTTTCATCTTAAACCCACGGTGTTCATGAAAAATAACCGTTTTCTCCTGATTATGTAATGACAAATAAATCACCAAATTTGATTCATATTTCTACCACCCATAAGGATTAACAAGATACTTACTTGTTAAAACTCCAAAATCTTCAAAATCTCAAGAAGCCCTAGCTCTTCTTGCATCCACGTACATCATCTTGAAGGTGGTTTGGGTTAGGTATTTTAGTGACAATGTAGGAGGTAACAAAAATAAATAGCGAGTGAGGAATGAAAGCAAGATTTGCGTGGTAAGGGTAAGACAATTTCTGGAAGTAATGAAGTTTCCAGAAGATGAAGAAAGTCACGAAGAAGAAGAATAAGACAAAGTCAAAACAATTAGTTTGGTCTTTCAAGTTAAAAAGGAAAGTTGGTTTAAAACCTAGACACTTGTCTAAAAGGCTTTAACTAGTTTCTCCTTTAACTAATTCAATCATCTCCAATTTTTGCTACAATTGTCTCCAAATTTTCAAAGTCATTTTCTCACAAATTCTAAAGTCATTTGTGAAATTTCTTCAACATCATTTAACTCTTATTTCTATTTCCATTCATCAATTTACTTACCACTTGGCATTTTTCCTAGTCCAGTAATACCTAACATTTTTTGAAAATTTCTCCTAAAATTCACCAAAATTCTAATCCAACTATTTATACTTCTCCAATTCAGCTTTCAATACAAATAATTCACAATTCTCAATATAAGCACATTAATAATCAATTATACCCGAAAAATGTCAATGAGTGCATATACAGTCATTTAAATATGTGCAAAATAATTCAAATTCACTTACGTGTATGCTAAAGTATGCATGAGCATGAAAATGCCAATTTGTAACCTCTCATTGATATCTCACATGTGTCGTATCTTACGGGTCTAACCCTTAATGTGGGAACGGGATGTTACAATTTTCATGTTAACGCATGTGATAAAAATGTGGTCTTAAATAGAAAATCAAAGCAAAGTTAGGTTGTACATGTCATGAAGGTCACATATAAACAAATGACAATGAGATTGATATAGATGTGTTAGTCTATAAAGGCTCAAAATCTCACTGGGTTGTGTTTACCACTAGTCACTACTCTTCTAAAGATAAAATATATTGAAAAATCATAAGAGTAAACATACATGCTCAAGTTGCCATGAATTTTTCTAGTTAATTTACTCTCTAATCATGACTATATAGTCTTAGAAGCAATAGAAAACAAGAAAATGTTTGTTTCTTTATATTGACTCTCTCTCTTTTTGTTTGAAGACTTAAAAACACGTAACAAACAAACAAGCTTAAAACACACATGCATATCCTAATAAATGCAAAAATGTAAAGGAAAAGAAATAAACTTCCCTTGGATTGCCTTTCAAGAAATGCCTTTGTTTATTTTTGCTGGCTTGACTCCTTGTTTTCCTCATCACTTGACAAAGTTATGATCTTCAGGTGTCATAACTAACACTTTCTCCATTTGAAGTTCTTCAGGATAGGGCTTAAATTGATGATCATTCATATTCAATATCGTCCCTATCCTCATACTCTTAATCTCTAATAAGTCTTTTCACTTTTGCCAAATCTCCAATATCTCTTCACCCTTTTCATCCTCGTTTAATTTCTCCAATCTTCTAGGTAAAGGTGAAGGGTTAGTCTTAGCAAAAATTAGGAACTCAGTATTTACCTTTGAACAAAATAATATATCTTCATCTCCTGTGAGCTCCTTCTTAACTTCTTCTTCATAAGCAATCCCTTAAGTAGTCCTATCAAGATTCTCAAGCTCCTTTATGCTCTGTAAGGTTTCCGCACTAACGTTCCTTGGGTACAATTTAGGGTAAGATGGTTGCTTCTCTTCACTTTATGATTCTAGGTAGTTGATAGTTCCTACCATTTGGGCTAGTTAACTTACTGAGATCGGGAATCGAAACATTGCATCTTGCTGGAACCGTTTTACATCTTGATGAAATTACAAAGTATTACTAGTAATAACATTAAATACATCTTCTAGATATGTACCTGAGTTTTACTAAGTCTCCAAATTTTGCATGCTAGACCTTGTATCTTACGAAAATTACCTTACACTCTACTGAAAATGTAGAGTATTAATGGCAATAACATTAACTAAATCTTCTAGAGAAATATCTGAGTTGTAATAAGAGGTTTGTGGTCTATCTAGGAATTGCTGTGCATCTTGTAGCTCATCTAGGGAGTAGTTTTGCTAACTATCTCATTCATAACTAAAGTTGGTATAATCACTCCAAACTTGCTATATGATTGAGAATATGAGTTATAGAAAAAATTTCCACTAATAGCATTGATAATATCTAGCAGTGACATACTCCCTTCACTTTGTCTCCTTTTTATACACAAACACAAAAGAAACGTGTAAAGAATAAGAAATATATGTAAAAATGAATTATGAACAAGTATACAAAACACCAATTAAAATTAAGAACAAAAACTAAAGCATTACACTCTTCGACAATGATGCCAAAATTGGTAGTACGTCATAATACTACACAAGGTAACTAAACTTAAAATTATAGTTAATGAAGAGTCTAGGTCGATCTCATAAAGAGTATGTGTAAAGATTTTGAAATGAAAAGAATTGGTATTTAAGTTATAGGGGGTGGTTTGGTTTCAAATAACAAAATAAAGTAAAATTAAACTAACGAAAGCGAATTAAAGAAAACAATCCAAAAGTGATAAAAGTGATTAATGAATTTGGAATCTAGTCTTTAGTTCAATCTTGACCTACACACGAGTAAGCATACTTCAATGTCTTTTTATTCCCATATCTCTCCTAGCAACTATTAATCATAAGTTAACAACAAGCTCTGTTAACCCCTGTTATTCCTTAGGTCGTGTTTAGTTAAAACAAACTCTTCAACTAAACCTAGTTATCGAACAATCTAGAACATGCTCTCTAGTTTTAATAAGACGGCCACATGACAAGTTAGGAAAACATATTAATCAAGGTAACAACCATATAAGCTCAAGTCATTTAACTAAGGTTTCGTTATCCTTAATGATTTGAAACCATTAATTGCCAGAAATGAATCCAAATTTAACTATTGCGTATTGTATTTAAGAGTCTAGCAATGGGTTTAAATAAAAACATTCTAATAGAGCATTAAGATAATTCTTACACAACACCCAGTTCAATAAACATAGGATAACATAAACAATCCCTAAGAGAGAAAAAACACAATACACAATGGAGAGATACCCAAAATGTATCTTCAGCTTCGATTTGACCTTGGAACCAAAATGGGGAATCCTAACCCTCTATGGGTCTCCAAAGAATTCATGTTCTATCCTTTATTCTCCCAAAATTGATCCATGTTATGCTTAGCCACTCAAATATCATTTTATATTAAAAGTTAGGGTTTTAGGGAGTCATACGGTTAGATACACGACCACGTTTCCAACCGTTTATGTCATAAAACAATTAGGGTACATATATGACCATGTAAGTAGATACTCAACTATATATCTCCCAAATCATGTTGAATTGATGTTCTTCTTGCAATTTCTTATCCAATCCTCACCCTAATCCATCTCCTTTTTATTCCACAAATGCAATTGAGTTTGAACATCAAAAGGATGTTTCAAAGAATGTGCCTTTAACTCATTTTAGCTCTTAAACTTTCAGATTGTACCTATAACCAAATATGAGCCAAAATGAGTTTCTTAAACATTTTACATCATCAATCATTAAGTGTTGTAGAGTAAATGTATAATCAATTAAGCACAGATCACAACATATATGAGATCAAGAGAGCTTTGTCTAATTAGATATATTTGGTTCCAATGAGGTGTTAAAGTCATAGTAGAGTAGAAGATGGAAAAACTCAATTCCTATTGGTATGTGATAGGACAAACTATGGCAGTTATTTCTATATTGGACCCGAGATGTAAGATGGAGGGATTATATTTTTATCATCAAAAGTTGTATAGGGATCTGGCTCAAGAACATGTTGATGTCTTTTAATAATTATAGTATGATTTCTTTGATTATTAACTAAGATTGGACTAAGATTAAGATCATAATAGTTTAGTATCAAGTTCATATATTATTTATATGATTGGTGTGAGTCTCAAATTTGCATAAATCATATAAAAAATGGCTAGGACTTGTTACAATTGGATAGAGTTAGACAACTATTTAGAGATAGGTGTTATGACCTTGGTTTAGGTAAACCCTATTCTTTATGATATGTTAGTTTTACTTACCTTAATAATTTTAACAATCATATATTATATTATCTTTTTTATATTGATATAGGTACAAAGACTAATCTTCCAACTAAAGATTTCATTGAAAAAATATTTGATGATGAAGATATATTTAATTATTTATTATCATCTATTGAATATTTATTTAATAAAATTATTGCATAATTGGATATAATTTATATATTCATGTTTCTATATGTAGATGAAGTGGTACAAACTATTGACGATCCTGAATAATAATTAGTTAGCCCTTTCCTTTACTGTGGGTTTGTTTTGATTAACTTCTCTCGTTACTAATTTTTTTATACGATTGCTTTTGATTTTTAAAATTAAAGATATAAATCTCTACTTATGTAGTTTTATGTAGGTTAAACAAAAAAATCCATACTATTTTCTCTACTCATTAGTTTAACTTTAATCTCTAGCTATAGTTGATATATTTTTATCTTTTTTCATTTGGAAAATAATATCATTATGATACTCTTTTTTTGATAATAGCACAATGATAGTCAATGCTTAGGTTGACTCATGAAATGATATTATTCTTTCATATTTTGAACAGACTAAGCATCATTTTGTTGTTATATTTAGATAAACGAAGAGTGACAAAAATATAATAGTTTAAGGTGACATTAATTCTAAAAAATAAGCAATTATATTTTAATTAATTTTTTCTAAAAGTAAGACATTTGACTTAGCAATATTAATTTAATAAAGAAATTAAATGAA
Organism: Erythroxylum oxycarpum; assembly: GCA_025629785.1. NCBI lineage: Eukaryota > Viridiplantae > Streptophyta > Magnoliopsida > Malpighiales > Erythroxylaceae > Erythroxylum > Erythroxylum oxycarpum. Next base: position 8,871,802 of record JAOTAZ010000001.1, on the reverse strand, counting down.
TATTGATTCTTTATTGGAGTTGAGACAATTTGACAAAAAAGAGTTGATTAAAAGATTCAAGACTTCATTTAAATTAAAACTTAAAGCCTATAATATTATACTTTTTTAAAAAATGAATGAGCTGATTTTTTATATAAAATGACTTATAATAACCTTTTAATGAAAATGAGCCTTAGGATAACAAAGTATGTTATAAAATTTTTGAACATTCTTTATACTTTTAACAAACATATTTACTAATTGACACGGTGTATTTTTATTGCATATTTAAAAATAACAACAACAGCAACACCACCACCACCACCAACAACAACAACAACAACATCATCATCATCATCATCATTATCATCATCAACAACAACAACAACAACTTAGAAAAGGTTAATAAGGTTCCAGTTATTTTTGTTTCTAAACACTCATTATTCTTATTATAGATTTTAATTACTCTAGCAATCAAACACATATCTTCTTATTTTGAAAATCCTAGCCACCTTTTTTACAAAGACACATCAATCACCACCACTTGATATTGCTATCCAAAAATTTTACCATTTATGGCAAGGTGAATGGATTAAACGGAAACATTGCCACCTCACCAATAAGGAATTTTCATTTACACCAATGAAAAGGAGATGGCAGCACAACGACGCCATCCCTTAGTCATTATTAGACCTCTCATTAATGCCACCAGCAAAACCTAACATTATCATCAATATGAAACTCCTAAATTTTCATTATTTTAGATTTGGTCAAACAAACAACTTAACACCAAAGACTAATTTTCAATTGTTTTATACTTAAAATTATTCTAATTTTTCACAACCTAAAACATATGTAAGACTATGTAATGGTGGCAGCTTATCCCTTATTCACAAAGGAAGTTAAAGACTAAGAATACTTCATTATTGTATCAATAAAAAATTCCAATTTCAAGTCTACATTATATTGATTGGCCTAAGGTCATATCATTGATGGCTTGTGTAGTAATTTGAATAAATGTGAGGAGGAAGCTTTAGCTTCCTTTTAGAAATTATGCAAGATACACTATTGTGGGTAATAACCTACGTTAATGTTAAAGCAATTTTCTGTGGGCTAGTTTAATATGTTCTAGAGAGTGTTGTTCGTAGCCTTTTTTATATTCTAGATAGTGATGTTTGACAGAACAATTGATGATGTTGAAATTTTATTCATTCTCTAGCTATCAATGTTTGTTGTTGTGTATCTTTATATTGAAAGCATATTTCAATCCTTGTTTTCCTGCTTTCCCTATTTTCAATTGTTCTTTATCATCATTAGCTAACATAGTTTTGCTATATTCTTTAAAGTTTCGATTGGATTTCCAAGCCAACAAAATCACATAACAATTAATAGGAAATTGTTGTACTAGAATCATATAAAAGTAGTAACAAGGATTAGTGTTAAAACACATATTAATAGGAAATTTGTCATTAAACTAGAATCACATAACTTTAGCTTTCAATTATATTAGAACATATATTAATAGGAAATTTGTCGTTAAACACTAATTTAACTAGGATTAGTGTTTATGTTGTTTATGAAATAGCTACTTTCAAATTTTCCTAATAATATGTGTTCTAAACACTAATCCTATTACACATAGGTCATAAACAATAGTCCTAGGATTTGTGACTTAATTATGCCATATGTGAACTAGGAAATAGGAATAATGTTTATGTCGTATGTTAATAGGATTGCTAATAATAGGATTTGTGACTTAATTATTTCTTATTTCAAATACGACATAAATATTATGTCGTATGTTAATAGGATTGCTAATAATAGGATTTGTGACTTAATTATTTCTTAATTCAAATACGACTAATGTTTATGTCGTATATGAAATAAGAAATACAATTAGTGTCTATGTCATTTTTGAAATAGGAAATAGGAAACACTTGAGTCACAAATCCTAGGATTAGAGTTTACGTCGTATATGAAATAGCTACCTTTAAAATTTCCTATTAATATGTGTTATAAACATTTGTCATATTTTATATACAACATAAACACTAATCCTAGGATTTGTGACTTAAGAATGTTCTATTTCCTATTTCACATATGACATAAAAAATAATCCTAATTCAACTAGGATTAGTATTTACATCATGTGTGAAATGGCTACTTTTATAATGTATCAACTAGGATTTGTGAATTAAGTAATACCAAAATGTGAAATTGCTACTTTTAAAATTATAACCATGTGTTGTCAAATGTCAAAAAGCTTTAATTTATGTTTCATATAAAAATTTGTTCAATATTTTTATTCATTTATTAATGTAGTAGTAAGTAGTAATATGTGGATTAAATATTAGTTTTCTTTCTTATTTTAAAGTAAGATGAAAGAGATATTGAAAAAGTCTAAATCAGAGGGGAATGAGCTCAGTGTAGAAGAGATTTGTGATATAGTACTTAGGAGGCGTTTGGTTTGAGCACGGGGTTGGGTATGGATATGGGTATAATAGTAGAAGGGAATGAGAATGGGTATGAAAAAT
>JAOTAZ010000001.1:8762319-8777707 GCA_025629785.1 Erythroxylum oxycarpum | reverse complement strand
CTACACATGGCCGCTTGGCGGACATGTGTAGTACGTCCTGTTAGGATCACTCAAACCATCCGTTATGTGATTTTGTGTTGTTGTATGATAATTCGTTGACTTTGTACATGTTTTATCTTATTGGAATGATGTTGATGAATATTGACTTGAAATGTATTGTTTAATCAATTTGAATATTCTTATGCTTGAATATTACATTGTTACCCACGGAGCCGTCGTGCTCACACCCCCTTCCTCCCCTCCACAGGTATTGAGCGAGAAACCGGGTCACCGCATCGGGACTAAGGCAATACTCCGATGCATTTCGCTTTTGAAGTTATGTTTTGAGAAAACCAAAGCATTAGCTTGTTCTTTGTAATTTCATTTTTACCTTTTGGATGTAATCGGGCTAAATGCCCTTTGAAACTTTGTATTGCTTTGGTTTCATGTAAATATTAAGGTTTTGAAGTTTCAAATGTTTATTGTATATGTTTCCTAAGCATGTATGGATGTATGGTATTTCTTTAGGAATTGAAATGATAGATGCCTAAGATTGTGTTGCTGCCCTTTTGAGATGATGTTGAGATAATTGAATTGGTTTGGGAGTAGGATGCTTATGAGAATTTGGAAGATTGAAGTGATTTTTGTGTAGGTATGGAAGTTGGATTGGAAATTGAAGTTTTGGGCTAGTTGAACTTATAGGGAAGTGCTGTCAAATTTTTTGTAAATTTTGACAGCAACTTCAACTAGGGTTTAAACCCCTTTAGAATGTGATTTTGAGTGGGAAGTCTTCTTAAAGTTTGTAGAGCATGTTAAGATCTTTAAAATGGTATAAAATGGGTCATTTTTAGACTTATGATGAAAAAGTTATGAACATTTGAAGATTGCTGCCACTATTCATTTGGTTCTCGGGTACTATTCATTTGGCCATTTTGGGCTGAACTTTCGGAAGGATTTTTCGCCCCTTTAGAGCGGTAATCGATTTTTCCATCCTTCATGAAAGATGTAGAGGGTCTTTTTATCTTTCCATGGAGGTATGATATGTCTTGTTTGGAGTTAAAAGTAAAAAGTTATGAGGATTGGAAGTTTGCTGTTACTATTCATTTGGTCAAAATTAATGTTCTATTGGTTTTTCATTAGGCTGAAACTTTGAAACAACTTATGACCCTCTTAATGGCTAAATTAGTTTTTAAATCCTTCTTGAAAGTTAGAGAGTTTCCGTTTATCTTTCTATAGGCGCTAAATTTACGGAATTCAGATTTCGGGGTGAAAAGTTTTAAATGCGTAAAGTTGGAAGGTTATTTTTTTATACTATATATAACACCTTTTTTCTTATTTTCTTTGTCTCTTCTCCATTAGACCTCCGATTTGCACGATTGTCGAAGCTTTAGTTAACTAGTAAAATTTTCTATCCCTTTTGGTCAAATAAGAATGTCGGGTTTTTAGTTGAACTTTACAGATGAGTTGTAACGATTTTGTGCGAAATTTCGTTTTTGTGATCTATAAAGATCCGATTAAGGCGTTTTCTATTTTTATTTGACCTAGAGATGTGGAATTTCGTATTAGCTCAGAAATTGAATTTAATTATGGGCCCTAAGCAGATCAATTTTATTGGAGGATAATTATGGTAAATTTATCAAGTTTTGTTCGGATGACGTTAAATTAAGCTTGATTTGAGGTTTCTTGCGTGGTGAGGAATCTCTCCCTCGTGGGATGTGCGTCCAGATGTCACACAAAACATCAGGCCCGCGACTCACCGGAGAGGGGTTCCAACACTAAATCTTCTCGCACTGCACCTGAGGAGGGGGAAAAATGGGTTGAGCTTCACAGCTCAGTGGCTAAACTATTTATAGCCATTGGCATTGAGCCAAACAATCAAACATATTTATAAACATTCATACAAGCATATTCATCGCAATGACGATTCAACCTTCACAATACGATTCATTTCATACTATCATCACAAATGACACTAATTCATCATTCAAGCATATCACTCAAAAATGTCATCATAGTTTGGCACATTAAGATGCAAATGCACACATAATTGGCTCGAGGGTTCCATGAGACAAAACGACGAAACTGAAGTTTACGCCGTGAACGAAACGAGTCCATTTCGAATCTCGTGGGCCATAAGCGGGCAACCGGGAGAAGGCTTTTACGTCGACGTGCACGTGATTACGAAACGGTTCCTCTCTCTCCCACACAGAGCACATAATCACACCTTATGTTCAATTCGATCATTCTTTCCATCTTTATCAAAATGCCATCATACAAGGCATAGCGTCATCATGCTCAATTCAATTGATCATAATCTCATACTTTTCTTTATACAAAATGTCATGACAAAATCAATGGCATAACAATCATGTCAAAATGTCAAGCATCCATCAATGCATAACATAACATAAACACAATTCAATTGTTTCATCAAAATGGTATACCTCATAATGAAATACCAACATAACAATAATTCCAACAAGTCATTTAGCACACAATACATATATTGCTCATATTACACAACAACTATAAATAATTTACCCACCTTATACTTGCAAATTCCCAAAATCAATGGCTTCCTTCCTCTTGCTCTTGGATAGCCTCTTGATTGCCTAGACACAAACAAAATTCCATAAATTTCAATCCAATTGGAAAAATCCCCAATTTTCCATAATCACCAAAACCCTAATGAAATTCCAATCTAACCTACCCATGATTCAAATAGGTTAGAAAACTCTTCCCTTAGCTTAGAAACCTAAAAACCCCATAGATTGCGTCATCTTCTTCTTCCTCAAACCACTTTCTCTCTCTAGGGTTTCTTCCATTCTCACACCTCAACACATTTCTTCAATAACAAGATGGAAAGACAAGGAACTTACCTTGGAAAGCTTGAATCTTCTTCATTTTCCACGAATTTCCCCACTTTTCCTTGGATTTTCTTCTCTTCTTCTCTTCTTTCTCTCCTCCTTTTCGTTTTCTCTCTTCTCCCTTTAGCATGCACGACACTCCCCCCCTTCTTTCTTATTTTTACCTTTTTATTTCATTGCTCTTCCCATTTTACCCTTCATTAATGTTGTCTTTCCCATTATGCCCTCCTTTGTCTTTTAACCTCACATCTTTTACTTCTAACTTCTTAACTAATTATCATGGAACAATCAAAGGAATTTGCTAACACTTTCTTCTAGGAAAATGTTCCTTAATGTATTATCTTTAAAATGACACTAAGAACGCTCAAATCAGTTTAGAAACAAAGAAGTTATGGCTAAAATACGCGTTCAGTTCTTACTAACCCGAGACTGAACAGTAACTCAACTTCAATCCAAAAATTGACAATCCTAGGGATGAAATTGAATTTCGATCCCTTCACATGATTTGTAGCCCTATATCTCAATTTTATTTGCCTCCAGAATCAATTCAATCAGATCTCTACAGCTCCCGAATTTCTCAAAATATTGAACCATGTTCAGAAAATTTCCCAACTCACTTTAATTTAATCAATCTCTTTCCATTTCAATTCAATTTCATAAATTCTTCTTTTCTTTATACGTGAACAATCTCCAAAATTTCTTATTTAGTAGTCCTAACTTTCAAGATAGGTTCGGGGTCCAACACCTTCAATGTGTGGAAAGAAACCTCCTCACCCACCCACTTCTTTGAGAAGGTAAAATAGTGAAAAACACAAGCAATTGTGTAGGATGATCAGGAATTTTGCCTAAAGCAGTATCCCTTTCATCATCTGTGAGCCCCTCTATCTTACCCAATGCACTATATAACTATTCAACTATTTGTTAAATATACATTCAGTCCCAATATTTTTACACAATTTATCTCCAATCTGATTTATGGTATTACTCAACATCCTAGTAGCAACAATAAGTGAATCTGCATAGTTTGCTTCTCCCGTATCATTTCTCTCTTTTTTTTCCTCCGTTCTAAAATATCTTCAGCTTGTCTTTCAAGAGTCGTTTCTCGAGGTTAGGTAAAAGACTCATCTATATCATGCAAACCATGCTCATATTGATCTTCACCACCGTCATTTGACCCAATTACACCTTCTTGCCTTTCCTTTTTATCAAGAATATCTGCAGCCGTTTGTGCATCATTTTGATCTTCTCCATAGATCCCAGTCAATTCTGTAACACTGGACTCTCTGGGCCCTTTTGTATTGGTCTATAATTGAAGATACTAATGTATATTGATATATTCATGGTTATATATGAGTTCAAATATGTATTTAAATCCTTTTTGGTATATACGTTAGTGATTTATAATGTTATATACCCTTACATGAACTTAGAGTTCCTTGGTATGCGAAATCTTGGAGATTTCTGACATATAAGCTTCTAAGTATGTAAAACCGAATCCATTGGATGCATATGACCATGATGGTTGAGTTAAATGTGTTCTAATGTCATAAAGGTGATTAGACATGATTTATAGACTTATTGGACACTTAGAAAGCTTAATTGGAAAAGTTGATGTACATAAGGGTTTATTTTCCAATTGTTAAAAGTTAAAGGACTTAATTGTAATTTTTCAATTCTTGTAGGAGAAATATGTAATTTTATAAAGTTAAGGGGCTTAATTATTATTTTCAAAAGTTTAGGGACCAAAATAAAAATAAAAGTTTTGGTCATTCCCAAATTTTGTGCTTAATTGCAAATTTAGGAAAAGTTTGTAAGGTATAATGGTAATTTCATATAAGCTATGGGCAAAAAGGTAATTTCACCATATTTGGTCAAAAAAAGTCAATATTCTAGACCCTTCTTCATGTATGGCTGTGCAACCCCACCATTAAAGACTTGAAACATTTTGTTTTAATTAAAAGAAAGGAGAAGAGAGGAGGAGAAGAACCCATTTTCGGCCATCACTAAAATTCTACATTTTTTTTATTCTCCAACCTAAATCAAGGTGTTCTAAGTTAATTTGGGATCAAGGAACTCAATTCTATCGTTAGATTTGAGAAATTCTCAAAGGATTTTAAGATATCACCAAAGGAAGGTTTAGGTAAAATTTGTCTCATCTCTCTCTACATTATAATTTTGAGTTTGGTGTTAAGATATGTTGTTCTCCATGCTTGAATATACATGAAACATGGTCTAGATGAATGAAATGAGTCATGGAGAAGTTCCCTATAGCCAAAACCAAAATGTTCTCTTTTTGATGAAAGTTTGTGAATTTTTGAATATCTTTTGAAATTAATGGCTTAAATGAATTCTATGGTGTTAATTGTACATGTATAATGTGAATTGATGATGAAAAATGAAGAATATGTATATTGGATAAGGCTTGGTCGAAATGATGGGAGAAGAAATGGATTAATGTAATGAGTTGTATAATTATAATGAATATGGCTTAAATGAAGGAAATTGGATTGAATGGAGTGGTAAAATGTGTTATTGTTTGAAAGTGTTTATTATATAATAAGATAGGATCATGAATTACTATGATAAAGTCTTGAAAATGAGACTTTAAAGTCATGCACATTAGGTGTTTGATAAAATGCCTAAGTGAACTTAGCTTATGATTTAAAGTTTCGTAATGATATATATTGGAAAGAAGCTTTCATGTTTACTTAGAGTAAACTTGAATTGTTGCTTAGATTGATGAGTAATGACCTAATATGCTTGGATAAAAATATGCTTAATTATGTTTTAAAATGAGTAAGTATTGGATTAAAGGTATTAAATGCCTTGAAAAATGAAAAAGAAAAGCTCATGTAAATAGTAAGGAAGTAACCATGTGAGAAGCTTAATGGCCTAATCCTATAACTTAAAGATAGTGATATTATGTTTTATACACTTATGTGACGGTGTGTAAATATGAAATACATGTTTGAGTAGTCAACACATTGTATATTTTTATGTATAAAGGCTCTGAAGCTGTGAATCAAGGAGCTCGTACCAAGGATTGTTGAAGTCAAAGGAGTGTACACCTTCTTTTGAGATGTGTTGGGGAAATCATATCTCTCAAATGGGATTAGGACATCCCAAGACATGCATTGTGACTTGTATGTGAATTTTGAACCTAGGTAATGCATAGTAGAATTGAATCTCAAATAGATGCTAGTATACTTGTGTATTTAATAAACGACATTGTTTTAAATAACTCTTTGTACTTGGAGTGCAACTGATGTTTTATTATGTATTTTGAGAAATGATATTGTTTTCAACAAACATGCGCTTGAAGTGAAAAGGACAATGTTTTATTTTCTGAAACTACGTTTTGGAACACCTTTGCACTTGGAGTGTAAAAGATGACTTTTATTATATGAGATAATGTTTTGAAATTTACATATGCATAATTGAGTCATGTATGCTACATGTATGTGTTCTCTTTGGCTTAAAGCCATGGCAAGGTTTCATTTTGTCGGTTGGACCGATAAATAAAGGCATAATGCCTTACTTGATTTTTGTGCTTGGTATTTGTATATGATTTCTGTGATTGGTGAGGTCAAGATTGGCCAATCGTTACCTCACCAATCACAGAAATCATATACAATACCGAGCACAAAAATCAAGTAAGGCATTATGCCTTTATTTATCGGTCTAACCGATCGTTACCTCACCAATCACAGAAATAATATACAAATACCAAGCACAAAAATCAAGTAAGGCACTATTGGACAATCGTGTGCTGGGCACATCAGATTAAGCGACTCCCGTATCCTTGATGCTAGTACGTTACCTCACCAATCACAGAAATCATATACAAATACCAAGTACAAAAATCAAGTAAGGCATTATTGGACAATCGTGTGCTGGGCACATCAGATTAAGCGACTCCCGTATCTTTGATGCTAGTATGTAAAAGTCGAGTCCTCGGATTGACACCTTTCTACACCTAAGATCTGGACACCGACGAGGTCATCACCTAGGGTCATGACACTCTTGTCGACTGTAGTCCAGACTCACCATGAATGAAAGTTGAGCCAACACCAAGAATTGGTGGGTGTGTACACTAGTGTGGCCGATTAGTGGTGACACACATGATTGTTTTGGCTTATTTTGAGATTTGTTTTCTGAAGAGATTTAATTTATACATGTGATATTTTTCTACTTTTGTGTACTAGAACTGAAATCTATGTTCACCGGATGAGTGATTAATAGGCTAGGCCTATATGGTTCCTAATCAGTATACGTTCAATCATAGGCTAGGCCTATGTGTTTCTATGTGATGTATGTTCACTTCATAGGTTATCTATACCTTTCTATGGGACTTGCGGGTGATTCCACACCTAAGGTCTAGACACCGACGTGGTCATCACGTAGGGTCATGACGCTCTTGTCGACTATAGTCCGAACTCACCACGGATAAAAGTCGAGCCAATACCAAGAATCGGTGGGTGTGCACACTAGTTTGGCCGATTAGTGGTGACACACATGATTATTTTGGCTTATTCTGAGATTTGCTTTCTGACGAGATTTAATTTATACATGTGATGTTTTTCTGCTTTTGTATACTAGAACTAGAACCTATGTTTACCGGATGAGTGATTAACAGGCTAGGCCTATATGATTCCTAACTAGTATAAGTTGAATCATAGGCTAGGCCTATGTGATGTATGTTCACTTCTTAGGTTATCTATACCATCTTGGTGTGTATCGAGTTCTATTTGCGATATATGTTTTTCCTACTCGTTGAGTACATAATCTACTCACCCCCTCCGTTTTCCAACCATGCATGTTAATTTAGTGAGCTTTAAGTTCTGTGTAGATCGTGCGATTTTTGACATTTTCTGGGTATTACCGCACGTAGGTAGTCTCTATTTTGTACTTTTGTTGTATAATGGCTCATGAAGTGTTTTTATTAGATTGGTTATATTGATATGCTTTATAATTTCATAAATTAACTCTTGACTGTCTTGTAGTTTGTAAAAGACCTTATGTATGAACTTTAGTTATTGTTGTAGAGATTGCTTTTGAGTGGACTTAAAAGTCCAGAAGTTGTGGTAGAATTTTAATGTGAATATAGAAGTGCGTTTAAAATTGTTTGCAAGTCTTTGATTGAGTTTTGGGATTTTTAAAATACAGTCATTGTGCTACCCCTTTTTTTTTATAAAAAAGGAGAGATATTTAGTTAGCATTACATAGTCGGGTTAAGGATACCGTAAGTGTCCTTAGCCCGGGTATGCGGTAGTTGTCATGTGCCTAATGTGTACCAGGTCGTAACACCAAATCCGAGCCATCTGTCATGATCGTGGCATGTGGGTCATGATCATGGGCAATGTCTTGGGCTTCTGTCATAATCGTGGGCTAACTTTGGTGCTTCTGTTATAATTGTGGACTATTGTGCCACGATCATGGGTCATTGTTTCAGCCCGAATGTCTCTGAAACTTCTACATTCTTCGATGTTGACCCTAAAACACCAACAAACAAATCAAGGTACATTAGAAACATAATATTTAAGTTCAAAGACTTGTACTAACCCATAAAAAACAATTAAACACAAATAATTAACAAACTATCACAATTCTAACCTAAACACATACTAAACGATTGAATTAATAATTAAATACATATTAAACTAAACATTAAAACATGATGCAATTCACACTTTTCAAAATCCCCATACTTAAAACTTTACTTGTTCTTAAGCAAACAAAACAACAAACACATAAAATCACAAAGCGCACAATGTAATAATGAGACAATGGCTTCAACTTCATGAAATAAATTTAACATTAAACACAATTATTCCAGTTATTTCAAATCATTAATATGCAAAATTTTCATCTAGGGGCTCTGGACTAAACATACATATTAATCAAAACCCAAATGTCAAGTTACTACATATTAACCAAAACCCAAATGTCAAGTTAGTCACCCTTTTCAATTATACACACATATTAATAATTCTTTGGTCATTCAAACTCTGTAACTACTCTTAAGTATGTTTTCATAAAAAGTTAAGATATTTACTTGTTCGGTAGGTTTTATTAAATTTTTTTTATGTAATATTTTGTAGACATGGACCTAGTCTTTTACTCGGAGGCAAATACTGGTGATGAATGTCGATCTGGTTACTCAACTAAGTCATGTTTTTATTAAGCTACTTGGTTAAAACATCATGATAGCTTTTTTACGCGAAGGCACACATTTATGATGCATATCAATCTGATTACTCAGCTACATCACGTTCTCAACTGGCTACTAGCTCTATTTATAACCCAAAGGCCAGCGGAATAGTTATTTATTTAAAATTAACCAACATTTTTTACCTTGTTGCTTTAGCTACTCGTTTTCATGAAAAAATACTAGCAAAGCTATTTTAGTAGAAAGATCAAAAATTATGAATGAATGTGACAACTTAGAGAGTCACAAACTCACACTAAATCCTAATTCACTTACTTTTTTAGCCAAAGAACCTAATTCACTAATTTTGCTAGCTAATGACTCTTAACAACCTAATGAACTATGTTCAAAATTAAATCAATTTCAATCCATTTAAGCCATTGACACATTCACACAATTCACAAAATGCAACCTAACAAACTATCATACAATATGCAAAATCCACATTTAAAACACAACATTTAACCCTCCCCACACTTGAACAACACATTGTTCTCAATGTGAGAAAGAGGCAAACAAACAAGCATGGCAAGAAGAAACATAAATTAAAGTAAAAATAAAAATAAAATAAGGACTAAATTTAAAAAGAAATGGGTTAGAAACAAAGTCTCATGGTGATGGAGGCGGGGATGGTGTCGAAGGTAGCAATTGGACACCTTGAGCCTCGAAGTAATGTCTATCCTGACTCTGACGTCGTTGTGTTCGGGCCATCTCTTTCATTCTTCTAGAGTTCTTTGGTATCTGTAATTACCTTGGTGTTCATAAAGATTGTATCAAGCACTTTCTTCCACCTCGATTCATCAATATCTTCTTCCTCTTCAGACTCCTCCTTTGTTGAGTGCTCTTCTACCTTACAGAGGCGGCATTGTACTCGAACTCACCTGACTAGCCTTGATTTTTCACATGAATCTTTTGGATGATATCCCAAAGTTCTATGTTATGGGACTTAAGGATTTCAACAAGCTATGGATGATGGTGATTTAGAAAATTTGGGAGGTAGACAATTAAACCACTACAGTCCACGCTATAATGCTCAGCAATGACGGAAACCATGTAACCCATAACCAAATTGTTGCTCCTTTTGCGTAGATTACAACAATAGCGTTTAGCATATGTGTGGAGGTGCACACTAGGATGCTGTGATCTATGCACTATAACAGGAAAAGTTCCTTTGTTGAGCATTTGTTGGTTTCTGATTTATCAAAAACCATTTGACACATGAATTTGTGCAATAACAAGTGCTCATGGGTTTCTTATGATATTATTGTGGGCATTTTTAGCGTCGAATCACTCTAACCTAGAGAGCTTATTTCAATAGCGAGAAACACAAAAATCTTCGTGCTAATCGATAATGGAAGACTCGGGGAACCCACAAATATCGCACATGTTTTCGATGTTCAACCCATAATTTCGTCCCCATAACTTAAACCATATTTCTTTAATGTTACTAGGGTTGTAATAAAAGGAAGTGAAGAATTCTAGAGTGAGCTCCTGGTAGATAGGATATTGGAAGTGTATTAACTTTGCCTACTGAATTCTTTCTGCTAGGTTCTCTACCCTATCTCGCAGTTCTAGCCTATCAAGTGTATCAAAATCAAAATATTTCAGGACTACAATTTGTTTAGCATTAAGGGATTGGAAACGAATACCTTCCTCCTTTGTGTAAATCAGGAAGGGTGCTCTGAAGTCCACCGCCCTGTTCCTTCGCCCTTGTCCTGAGACTTAGTTTCATCTCGACGATTGATTACGCTTTGCTTACTACTTAATGTGTGACATATTGGCTTACAAATAGGTAGAAGTTAGAGGAGACTGGAAGTTTGAAATTTGGTTAAAGATAAGTGAGAGTGTTTGGAGTATCTAAACTTAGAGAGATAAAGTTAAAATAAAAGTGAGTGAAAAAGTGAAGTAAGAAATGAATATATAGGTGAATGAAGGGTAATATTGCAAAAAAAATCAACTGAAATTGGCGTGTCTAGTTTTACCCTGCCTCAGGCCACAATCGTTCTACCAATTTCTGATTTTTTTTCTTCTTTTTTCCTTTTACACTTGCCCAAGATCACCTATTAACTCTTGATAGCTCTTTCATCTCTCTTTTGTTGCTTTCTTAATCATCTAATTCATGTCGAAGTCTTATGCTTTCTCGATTTTATTTGGAAACAAAACAACCTAACTATAGAATTCAAACTATCTAAAAATCAAAGGAAATAACATGGAATTAACAATTCATGGGGTTGCCTCCCATGTAGTGCTTCTTTGAATGTTGGCAGCTTGATGCTTTTCTTTCATTGGGAACTTTGCTCGGATTAATTATGAGCAGCTTGCTTCCACCCTTTTCTTTCAACATCAGTTTTGTAACTTGTAGGTAAGCTACAAATTGCAAAATGATCAGAAGGACAATATTAATAAAATTATGAAAACCAATTAAGCTCAATAATGTCCTTTTTTTGAGTGAACTGTCAACAAAATAGGGAATAACAAAACTCCCTGAATCTTCCATCGATTCCAATAGTTTGTCCTATAAGAAGGTGAGTTGCTCTCTTTCTTCCTTAATCACCTTCGTCTCATCTACTTCTTCTACTTCATGAACAAAGACTTTCATAGCTTCTTCAAACTCGATGTTTATTGTCATCTAGTCTTCGTCCTTTTTTTCTTGAAAAGATTCAAAAACATCAATTATGTAACACCCTAATACCTCCTAAGAGGATATACAGATGCTACATAAAACAAGCCTAGAATATACCAAGATATTCCAGCAAATCCTAAAAATAAGGCAATATACTTCTCATTTCATTTGAATGTTGAGTTATAAACATAACATAATTTACACATTGTATTTATCAAATACATGCCTTAATTCAAATCCATCTTGAATTATAGTTGTTACAAACCCTTTACACAAAATACAAATATGTCTCATAATTTTAAATACAACTCAAAACTTAAACATAACATCTTCTAAAACATAGCACATCCTTCTTTGGCCACAACAGTTGTCCCATCCTTAATTCTTTATATCGAAACCTACACGGAGGAAAAACCACTGTGCTAAGTATATAGCTTAGTAGGGAATAGCTAAACATGATACAAGATGACGGCTGCTTTTAACAATCGTTTAGCATTTGTAAGCAAATGAATCATGGCTTATCGCAAGCAATCTTTAATTATTCATTTCAAAGAGTAATCAGATTATTAATTGCATCATAATAGAACATAATTACATCAGAAAAGATATACTTACATCATAACAGAATATAAAAGTATCAGAACAAGACATGATTGTTTCATAGCAAAACTAATATCAAAACACATGCAGAATTGCCTGCTAATCCTTTTTACAAAAGTGGGTAACGAGAATAGAATAAAAGATACCTATAATTGGTATTTACAGAAATAGAAGAGACTTGAGTCTCTAAAACAGAAGACATTGTAGTGTCTAAAAACAAAAGACATCGTAGTGTCTAAGTAAAAAAGCAGTTACAAACCCTTCTAAAAATGCCTATTTACCCATAACTAGGACTTTGCAGGTTTAAAGTAACACATATCACATTTTAGAATCACATGTAAGAGAAATAATCCATAATGTAAGAATTGATTTCCTTATATGCTCAAACTGAATATACTCTTTCACACCCGAACAACTTAAAACGTCTTATGAATTTAAGCATTTGTAACAATGCAACAATAATAGAATTAAGTAATTACACATTATATATGTTCACATAAATTTCCAATTCTCAACATTCATAACTAATTCCCGTTATTTAAATTGTTTGGATCACATTTGTGTTCATAAGGACACCTTCATCCCTTGAACAATTCAAATAATCTAAAATTGGATACATTGATATCAAACATTCCATTCTTTAATTTATCACCTTAATTAACATTCCAAAACTTATTCAACCTTTAACCAATTAATCCAACATCAAACTAGGTTCATTTCAAACCTTAATCAAGTTCAAATATACCATTGTAGAGTGTCTTAACCTTATTTGGTTCAACAATTGCACAAAAACAAACTTTTCTCATTTTAAAGCATTTCCCACGCCCATGGGAAGGAGCTAATGTAGCTCCCATGATCGTGGGATGAGTGAACCGAAGGTTCACTATCCAATTGCCTTCAATTTGTTTCTAGATTTTAACACATTCATACTCAATTTAATACACCTTCATTATAGTCCATTAATTACAACTCATTTATACCTTAATTATGCTTCAATTCCTTATCAAATGTACATCTAATTTCAATTCAAAATCATTCATTTGGTAGCTCACAAACCATTGTCTTACATGCTTCAAAAACCAAAACAAAATCTATCATACAAACATCATTTTCCAGAACTCATTTCATAAACACAACATATATTCTATCCTAATTCAAATGTCATAGAATTTGTATTACCACATATCATCAAGTTTAGAATTCCACTTACTTGTTTAACTTAAATTCTTACTTTAATGAACAAGCCAACCTAGCCATCCATGCAACAAACACAATTCCAAGATCAAGGTGGAAGTGAAGAAAAGAAAAGGAAGCAGAAATTCTCTTGTATTTTATTTACTTATAATGTTCCTTATATACATGTAATTGTAGCCCTATTGAGATATGTATGGAAACTAACTAATCGCCTACAATCACATAAGTAATATACACTAGTAAGGAAACTAAATAATTAATGAAAATAATGTCCTACAATGTCGTTGCGTCGCTACCAATACTGCCAATAAGAAGTAGGATGATTTTAATACTAAGAAGACAACAGCATAGAAGATAACATGACATAGCTTTCTTGCTGCAATATGTGATAAAGTGTTGGGACCCGATCTTAGGAACTGGATCCCAACCGGAAAACGGAAACGGAAAATCGAAAAGCAGAATTTCGAATCGAATGCGAATCAAAAGTCGCGAATAGGAAAACGAATAACAAAGCGGAGACAAGTGCTCACATTCCGACATCCCGGAGAAACACAAAGTATTGAAAACTTATCGCGTTGGATAACCTAAGACAAACCATCCAAATCCGAAATCCGGTATAAATTTTGTTATTCTTATTCTTTTCTTTTTCATTTTATTCATCTTAAATCCATTTTCATACCAATCTGTTCTCATGCTCCTTATTCAAACTCATTCAAATTAAAAGCAAATACTTTTCACTCTTGGAAATTCAAGCTTATACAAATCTCAACTACTTAATCATATTCTTATATATCCATACAAGTTCCTCATCTTTTAATCAATTCTTATTTTCTTCTACCTTTCTTTCAACCATTCTTTCTACCCAAATTTCGGCAACATAACGGCTGTATTTTGACAGCCCAAAAATTTCTGCAAAGGTAAAATACACTTCTAACACCACAACCAACCTTACTTCAAAGTCATCGGACCTCCCGTCCAGAATCCAAACGCAACCAAACGCAAACCTAGATCTAAAACACTTTGTAATCTCACAATCAAATCCAATCTCAATCACATTCACATTCATATATACAATCCATAATTCACTTTCATAATTCAATGCCATAATCATACACAACTCAATCCCATACATAAAGACATTATTCATACATATGATGAACTAATGCTTACTAACAATCTTAACGGCATTCAATGCCATATACAACACAATACCAAAAGGCTAATTATGCAAAACATGAAATAAGCAAAGTCGAGTAATATCTTCACTTTCCTTCATCCGATCTCCTGCTCGATACCTGGAGATGGGTGAAAGGGGGGGGGGGGGGTGAGCTCGAAAGCTCGTGGATAATATATTTATAAATTGAAATATAAGCAAAAACATTTCTTAAAGCATTTGTTATTTTGCAAATCTTTCAAAAACTTATTTCTTCAACTTTCCACATTTTCAAATCATGTATTACTAATTTCCAAAAATGTCTCGATTTCAAAGCTCAATTTCTCGTTCCTTTAAAATTTTCAAATCTTTCCAATCATGCATACATGAATGCAACACAGTTTCAATGCATCATAAATATGATCAAAAGCAAAAAGCACATAAACAAAATCAAAAATCACATAACATAACAGAATGGTTTGATGTTGGACCCCACACCCTACACCCCATCCGAAGGTGTTTGCAGGTTATACTGCGGCGTGTGTTTGCAGGTTATATTGCGGCGTGTGTTTGCGGGTTATACCGCGGCATCCAACACAAATCACATTACACATATAAATGGTTTTAGTGATCCTAACAGGACGTACTACACAATCCCGTCAAGCGGTCATGTGTAGCCGTGAACAAAGGGGAGTCCGATTTCGGAGCTCCTATGCCACTAGCGGGCAGGCTGGCGAAGCCTATATAGACAAGTGCACTTGCTA
>JAOTAZ010000001.1:8747064-8762219 GCA_025629785.1 Erythroxylum oxycarpum | reverse complement strand
TTAAGACAATGAGGAACATTTTTCTAGAAGGAAGTGCTAGCAAATTCCTTCAATTACATGATTAGAAAAAGGTTTTGATTTTTTAGAAGGGGTTAAACATGATTTAAATAAATATTGAGGTCTTGATAGATTAATTATTTATTTTATGGAGTTAATTAGTATGTTAATGTGAGTAAGATTATATGAAATAGGTTAATTGAATTATAGTGTTAAGGTGGTAAGATTGCATGAGGGGCAAAATTGGCAAGTCACTTAAGCATTTAAGTTACAATGCATATAAGTAAGGGCAAAATGGACATTGTACAATTATTAATGGTATAAAAGGGAAGAAAAATTGTTTTCTTTCATTTTGAAGAAGCAAAAACGTGATAGAAGAGAGAAAAGAAGAGAGAATCATGAAGAAGAGAGAAAGGAGAGAAAAAGAAGAAAAAGCTAGGGTTTCACCATTTCTTAGTTTTCAAGAGGGATTTTGAAGTTATCCAAGAAGGGAAAAAGGAAGAAGAGGATTAGAGCTTCCATTAGAGCCAAGAAATTCAATGTTTGGTAAATATTCAAGGTAAGTTTGATCATAATATTTTAGATTTTTGAAGGGGTTTTGGTTCGTATAGTTTAAGAAATGTATGGGTTTAAGAATTCTAGGATCAATTTTAGTAATTATGTCTTATGGGTTTCGCAATTGGAATGCCTATTGATTTGGGGATTTTTTCCATTGATGAAGGAGATCAAGAGAGGCAAGAGGAGCAAGAGGGGAAGCATTTTGAACAAGCATTAAGCAAGGAATTTCCAGGCGGGTTTCACGTTTATAATTGAGTAATGAGCCATTGATGTTTTTGTCCAAATCAATAAAGTAAAATGATTTCAATTACTTCTTAAATGTTGCTTTTATTGCTTTTGATTGAATTAAGAAATTGCTACATGTTTGGTGTATGAAATTTTGATGATGAATTGCGAATTGCTAAATGAAAGGGTTTTTTCTAAAAATTGCATGTTCATGAAAAACAAGTTTCCGAAATGTTGCCATTTGGGCAATCTATTTTCAAGTCATGAATTACATTTTATATGGGTTTGGTTTGGTTCGTTCTATATGTCAAGTGCACTTTGACTAAAGGCTTCTCCCGCCTGCCCGCTAGTAGCATGGAGCTCCTTCACAGACTCCCCTAAGTTCACGGCTACGCAAAACCATTATATGGGATGGCGATAGTACATTCTATTCACGGCTACACAAGACCATTTTATAGAATTGTGTTAGTACGTTTTGTTTACGGACCTACCGAAACCATTTCTGATGTGTTTATGTGTTTATGATTGTGACAAGTTTGATGAATGCATGATTAATGATGTTTATGAATTTCTTGATAAGTTTTAAATTTGGGAAATATTTGTTACATGGATTTTACAATGTGAAATTTTACAATCGAGATAAATATTTCAATGGTTTTTCTTGTTTCTCGGTTATAAGCTTGTTACCTATGAGCTTTTAAGCTCAACCCCACTCTCCTTCCCCTATTCAAGTGATAAGCAAAAGACCGAGTGAAAGAAAGTCAAGGCATCACTCCGAATTTGCATGTTTTATTTTGTTTTAGAGTAGTTTATGTAAAATAAGGCTTCAGATGTATTTCGAGAATTATTGGGTTTTGCATCTTTTGTATATTGGATTTTGATATTTATGACGTAATGTGGCTTGGAAATGCCAATAAAGCTTTGTAAACTCTTGTTTCATGATGTTAATGAAATTTGTGTATGGATGATTGTCAAAATGAAATGTGAATTTGTGTATGGATGATTGTCAAATTGATATGTGAATTTGAGTATGGATGATATTAAGTTGAAATTAGTATGTTTGAAGTCATTATCTTGAGATGGTAAATCTTGAGTATGAACTATTGCTATATATATAAGTGAGATACTATGGAAAAGAAAGATAGGAATGTTATGAATAATGAGATGTTGTTGAATATGAAGAGTCAAATGAATTAAGGTTGAGAGTTTGATGAATTCCAACTAGTAGTTGAATTGTTATGAATGATGTTGTAATAGAGGAAGGGGATTTGGAATAAATTTCAAGTTTTTCATGAGGGTAAAATGTATATTCTGACTTCCAGGGAAAAACGGGATTAATCTAGGTAGAACTGGTCAATGTTGTCTCATGGAAGTTGTAGCTCATCTTTCTAGCTTTCCAACGATATAAAGTTTGTAATTTTTGGATACCAGAGTGAAAAGATATGCTTGTTACAAGATGTGATGCTGCATGGAATGTATGCACAAGACAGCTAGGCTAAATGATGAGAATGCGTAGTTTTGATGATCAAATGGGCTGAGAATTGAGAGTTTTATGACATAAATTTGGTGTTTGAATTGATATGAAGTGATTTGGCACTAGAAAAGTTGAATTTGGGAAGATTATGAGTGAATATGATGTTAGATTGGATGTAGGAAGCATTGGAGAGGAATTGGAGGGGTTTAGGGAACCCCTATGTCCGTTAGACAGACTTTAGGTTCGTTAAACTGACCTTTTCAAGTCAAAAATAACCACCAACATCGCCCACGTCTGTTAAACGGACCTTCTCGAGTAAAAAAGAGCCCCCAGGCTCGACAATGTTCGTTAAACGAACATCCAACATGGATGTCCTTTAAACAGACATACACGAGATAGCTCCAGTAAATCGCGATTTTTGACCATTTTATAGGCCAAATCTTGCTTTTTGTTCTTTATAAAAGTTGTAGATCTGGAAGTATTCTTTCAAACCGTCTACGAACAAACTCAATCAGAAATCTGTAATATAAGTTATGGAAATTGCGCCAAGATAGGTACTATATGAATGAGGATTTAAACATGTTGGATTCTTTTGGTCATAACTTCCTCAGTCGATCTCCAAATGAAGTGATTCTTGAATCAATGGATTCCTAACAATGTCTATATCTCTCTATAAAAATTTGTATCTTTTAGAGTTGATTTGAAAAAGTGTGATGGAGAGAAAGTGAGGGGTCGGTTGGGAGAGCATGATTGGGGTATGAACACACTTTGGCTTTTTAAGCATATCTTGATCTATAAAGCTCCAATTAAGATCATTCTTGCTTTAAAATAAACTAGATATTAGAGCTAAAATTTCTTTGAAGAAGTCAAATTGAAATTCTGGTTTTAAGATTTCCAAATTATGTTCACAAATAGGAGAAATGAGTTCGAGTATGGTAACTAATTTGTGTGGGCATGCCATTGAACAAATTGTGAGGAAAATTTTTTAAATGTTATGAGAATAAAGATGAACTGATTACGGCTAATGAAGGTTAAATGAAATAACCCTACAGGGTGATAAGCTCACGCTTTATGTTATGAATTCGGATGTTTGGGATAAATCGATGATAGTTAAAGAGATTACAAGGAACCACGCTCAAGTATTATGGTATTCTGAAGAGTTGGGTTCCGAAAACAAGCGGGATCTAACATCCACGTTTGGAAATCATGTCCTAAAGTCTCCCCTCCTGATTTGCCTCCGAAATGTCAATTTTATATGAAAATCTAGTTTTTTGGGTTATACATGGTTTCTTGCACGGCCATACATCGAACTGTGCATAATTAGAGTTCACCGAGTATGGCCAAAATTCATAATCATGCTAAAATGTACAACCATTCACTCCTTTTAGATTGTTGATTCTCTGTTTTATGTCATGTTTTTGTCCAAATTCTTCTATACTTTGTAAACACACTTGAAATTAATTACGTACCAAAATTACAACAAGGGTATAAAATATAAAGCAAAATACATCAAATATGGGTATAAAAATGTAGTCAAATATCCATCTATCAGCTGTATTTTGAAGGATTTGATCCTTATTTTGTCATTTTAAGTCTTATTTATGCCTATACAAGGAAAATAAGCAAAATTGGAGAAGAATTTGATCGAAATGGATAAATGTTATAAGATTTTGGAAAAGTAACATAAAACAAAGCACCATACACAGTTCTATATTGGGATCATGTTGTAATTTGGTTTATTTTGCTTCTCTAGTGCACCCTATACATCCCTATGTTTCCCTTAGAAGAAGAATACGGTACCCTACATATTCTCATGTAGGCACTTTTTTTTGCATTGTTATTTTTGAAAAAAAAATATAAAGGATATAACCATCTATATGAACCTATATTAAGGGTCTTATAACTCATTAAAATTTAGGGATTTATATTTTGAAGAAAAGAGGATGCAGAAAAGAGAGGTTCTTTTCTCAAGATAAATCCAAAAACACTTTAGAATTGTTTTTACATTAGTCTCGATCAAGAGTTTATCATTCTTTGAAGATAGAGGAAGATTTAAGAATTTTTTAGAGATTTTAAGATTCAAGAACATAATTATTTTATCTTGTTTTCTTTATTGTTTTAATGTTAATATTCTTTGTATGATTGTGAACTAATAGGGATTTAGACTTAGGTAGGAAAAACCTAGAATGTGGCATACTTTGATTTATGACTTGGTTTAATGAAATTTTACTGTTTTTAAGATTTATATATGGTTTTAAACTGATTAGGTCAAAGGAGTGAAAGTGAAAGATTCATTAGATTAATGCATCAATATTCGAGAGATGAAATGTATATTTAGTTCACAGTGTGGATAAAAAGGGTTAAGAGTGAGCTATTTGATGAAAAGCCACAAGATCTTCCTAAGTTAGGGTAAAACTTATCATGAGATTTTGTAAAGTGAATTAAAGCATTCTTAGGTTATCTAGATGTAATAGGAAATTTGGTTGATTAACCTTTTAATAGTGGTTATATGTCTTGACGGGGAATATAATCTAATTTAAGAATCGTTATTGCTAGTCTAAGAATTAAAATAATTCATTAATCCAATAATGAAATTGAACAAAATCATAGAGCAACTTGGCTTAAATCTAGTTAATTCATTGATTGATATAATCTTGATCATTGATTTGTCTTAATATTTATATTTTTTATTTTATTTTCCTTATTCATTCATCTATAAAAGTTGATCTAAGTTGCTAAGTTTGTAGGTAGCTAGTAGACAATCTTTATGGGATCAACCTGTACTTGTTAGTGCTAACTACAATTACATCATGTTCTTATGGTAAAACAACACATTCACTCTTAATGCACAATATTGAGGACAATATTGTTCTAAGTGTGGGGGTTATTTAGAGATTGCTCTAATTATATGAATTTTTTCATAATTTTCAAGGTTTTTTTTGCTTAGAGTGTTTTTAGGTTGTTTTTTCATATTCTTATTAGTAGCTTTAGGTTGATGACATGAGTTTAGTCTTGAATCTAGTTGATGTTAATTGGAAAAAAGTTAGAAAAAAAGCATTATTTCAGACCTTGTGTCCCCTCCTAACAAGAATCTAAAACTTGACCTCTTTAGCTTTCCTCTCTTTACTACTAAAGCTCCTGAACCTTAATTTACTCTACCTTTCTTTGAGTTTTGGTATTTTCTCCTCCCTTAACACTACTTTCACTAGAAGGTGTTATAGGTAAGTTATCAATGACTCATCTACTACTAACTCTTTCCAATTATGTCATACTTCTAAGAAGGATGGTTTTTCTATTGTATCACCTCCTATGAAAATCCTCAAGGATGGAGCATCCAAATGGAACTCATACTTGATAGGCATTTTCGTAGATTTCTTTTCCTTCGTTAAAGGCTTAGGCTAAAAAAGCTTGAAAAAACTTTGACTTAAATGGTCTTATTCTAAAATAACAATCTATTTGTACTTAAGTTCAACTTTAAATCAGAAACTTAAAAAATTCTTAATAATAAACTATGGAATTTTAATAAGATGCCTATTATCATTTAGAACTGGTGACTAAAAGCTCAACTTCAAAGCAATAATTGGAGATAGATTCCATTATAGATTAACCTACACATCATGCCAATTAAGTATTGGACTACTCTTAGTTTAAGTCACCTTGCTAGATTCATTAGGAAATCCACAAAATGGATGAGACCATGGATAATTTAAAAATAATAAGCTACACAAGGGTACGTGTAATTATGGATATTGATAAAGAGCTTCTAGATATGATCCCTTTGATGAGGCTTAATAAGGCAGGTAAGTTATGTGAGAATGCAATTGCAATTACTTATTAATGGAGACCATAAGCTTACCATAAAAGTAAAATATAGAGATCGATAGAAAGGAAATTCCAATAAGGATAGGAATTTCCAACTTAAATGAAGTTATTGAGGACATTTTAAGGGATAATTAGGCAGTGGATTATTTAATGCATAATTTAAATAACATGTCTAAATCAATTTATATTATGAATGAATTAGTTGATGCAAATAAGTCTCTAAAAAATATCACCCAATCTTGTCAATCCATTCCTTCTGCAAAAATTTTGGAAACCACAAATCCTCCTTCTTCAGATGATAATTAGGTAACATCAATAAACACTAATAATATTTCTACTCCTTATAATTGTGATAAGTCACTTGGAATATAAAAGTCCCCTTTAATATTCATGAGACTAAGGATTCTAAGAAATATTTCACTCTAATTGTCAATAGGAAATCCAATAGAAATAATAAAATCCCAAGTTCTAAATATCCTTCCAAATGAACATACTTTCTTGGAATATGAGAGGTCTTAGAAACTATAAGAAAGAACTTCTGATTAAAGAACATTTACATTCAAAAAAACCTACTTTAGTGGGTCTTTTGAAAATTAAACTGAGGGAAAGGAACCACAAACAAATTTGTTTTTTGAAAAACAATTTGGACATTATCTATAATCATTATAGATGAATAATGGTAGGTTATAACCATGAAAAATTGAAGATATTAGCATAATCACCACTGACCAACATTTGTACTTGGAAATATAACTCTTGTATGAAAATACCTGCATTCATGTCTCATCCATGTTTTTTTTTTAATTTGAATTTCAAAGGTTTGATCTTTAGAGCTTGGTTGGTGATCATTGACTTTAATAGCATTATACATCAATTTAGAGGCTAAGGCTAATGCTTATCATAAGAATTATTATGATGATCTTGTATAAATGTAACCATCATTGAAGTTACAAATCTCAAGATGGAGGGAAATTTTTTCACTTGGTGCAATAAGTAATAAAATAGGTGGTTTCTTAGGAAGAAGCTAGAATAGATCATATTTAATTCACAGTGAATGTCCTTTTTCTCAAAAAGTAATGCAGTATTTGATAACCCATTCTCCTTAGATCATTCACCTGTATTAATTTGTAATTTATTTGCAAGAGTGAAGATTCATTTTCCTTTCAGATTTAATAATCATTTCGTGAATGATGAAGGGTTTGAAGGAGCTATCATCGAAGCTTTAAACTTCCATATTTAAGGCTCTCACTCCTTTATTTGTAATGGTAAACTCATCAGGATGATCAAAGAGGAGCTTAAGATAATCAATTTTTCTAAATACAACAATCCTCAAACAGCTAAAACTTATACTAAAGAAATCTGAATCAGATTTAACAGTCTTTCTATCTTGACCAATCTAATCTAACATTACAAGAAGAAGAAAAGGAAAATATTTTAGCTTTTACTCATGTTTTGGAAGTCAATTACTCAATGCTCAAACAACGGATATAATGGCTTACTGATGGTGATATAAACACAAAATTCTTCTATAAATATGTACTCTCGATGAACAACCATAATAGAATCATCTATCTGTAGAAAGATGATGAATCCATGGCTTACTCTTAGGAAAAACTTATGTAAGAGGCATTCAATTAATTTTTTAAGACTGTTGGTTCTTTTAAGGTCTCTTCTTCATCCTTCAACTACTAAGCTCTTTTATCACTAATAAGATCTTAGCTGCAAATGCAACTACCTTAACCACTCCCTTCAATCCCCCATATATAGAAAGGGAATTTTTCATCCTTAAACCAAATAAGTCTCCAAGATATAATGAATTTAATACTATCTTGTTTTACAAATCCCAGTACCTAACTAAACACATGTTGATTAAAATTGTTTTGTATTTCTTCAATAAAAGGATTTATGTTAAAAGACTTCAATAAGACTTTTACAAGTCTTATCCCTAAGCTACCTAATCCTACTTGGTTAAAGAATTTTAGACAAATATCTTACAACAACACCATCTATAAAATCATTTATAAGTTTTTTGTATAAAGGCTCAGGCTGATTCTAAAACCTCCCATTAATATTACTCTAGGAGCCTCTATAAAAAAGTGACAAATAAGAGAGAACATGCTCCTTGCTCATGAATTATTCGAAAACTATAATAAGAAAGGCTCCTTTAAAATTATTTAAATAAAGTGGGTTTTCCAAAGGTCTTCAACTCTAGCAATTAGAATTTCATCATCAATACTTTATGAGTTTTTGGATTCCCTTAAACTTTCATCAAATGGATTGAACAATGTATTACTATAATTTATTTTATAATTCTTGTTAATAGAGCTCTAAAAAAACTAACTAGGAGGGCTGAGGGCTTTGTTCTCTTACCTATTCAACTTAAGGATGGAAGTTTTGAAAAGATTAATGAAGTATGTGATAAGTCTTAAAAAGATTGGCTAGACAGGACTTTTAAATTCCAAAATAGATGTAAGAAACCTAAAAATATAGCTTTTCTTTTATTGATGATCTCCTCCCTTTAAGGCTAGCGCACATTCTATGTAGGTACTAATGATTACTATTAGTACCTTTAAGGATCTATCTGAATTAGCCATGAATAAAGATAATAGTCTTATCTTTGTGTATTCTACTACTGCTCATCTTTTTGAATGGATCTCTAACCTAACTAAACTCTACATAAAGCAAATTCCATTTACTTATCTCATGGATACCTATCTCGTATAAGAGACCATCTTACATGGAGTTTATGCCTTTTAATTGTTAAAATCCAGAAAAGAATAAAAAGTTGGTGCAATAAATTCTTTACTTTTGTTGTTAGGGTCCAAATAATTAAGTTAATGTTAAACTCCTTACATATATACTAACCAACTAATATTACTTTCCCTACCAACTTGATTAAATCTATAGAAAAGCTTTTTAAAAGCTTTGTATTGGAAATACAAATGGTGCTTATGTAGCTAACGTCTTATGGAAAACAATATGCTTACCTAAAGATAAAGGAGCGCTTGGAGTTGTCCCCTTGAAGCTAAGTAACAGAACACTAATGATTAAAAGAATTTGGAGCATTCTGTTAAATAAAGAATCCATCTGGTTTAAGTGGATTTACTCAAATTATTTAACACATGAGAACTTTTGGTCCTACACTCCTAAATATGACGCTTCTTGGACCATGTTACATATCTTTAGATTGAGACTCTAAAAAAGAATGATATTTCAACATAAGCTTGGAGACGAATCCCTCACCAACTTTTTGTAAGGTTTCGGTCATGCATCTCATACATAATATATATCAAACATAAGCAACAAAAAATAAAACGAAAACTCAAAAACCAGATCTACTCATGCATATAGATATAGAAAATAAAACATGAAATGTAATATGTTTATATACCTTTCCAACGATCCCCTTAGTTCTTTAATCTTCTCTGCGTTAGGTTATCGTAAACCACAATGATCAATGTAAACTGTCTCTAATGAAATTCCACACGAAGATAGAAGGATAAAACCTCACTAGGAGATGACTAGAATTCTTTGTTTGTGCTAGCAAAGACAAGAACTCTTATGAGCGTTAGAGAGAGAAAGAGTGTGTGTGTAAGAAAGAACCTTTCTTTTTCTTGTGTCTTACATAAGATGCACAAAAATGATGATTATTTTTTGCCCTCTTTGGCCTCCCATAACTCCCATCACTAGTTATGGGAAGTTAATGGTCATGAATAGCATGCATTAATGGAAGATATAGGAAGTTAATGACCATGAATAGCATACATTAATGGAAGTTTTGGGAAGTTAATGACCAAATTGGCAACCAACAACATTTGTTTCTAATCCATTACATGTAACATTTTTCTACCACAATCACATCGCGATACAATACCAAAACACTCTCTTATATCTTGAATCACTATTCAAGACCATTTTATTCATCCTTCGAATCTCCTATGTATATAACCTATTAGGTTCCCGGTTATGTTGGCCACTTGAATGAATTAACACTTAATTCAAGTCAAGAGCGGTATCTAGCAACACATCATGACCCCAATTTGATCGAAAAATCAGTGGTTTGACTATGAACCATTCCATACGCAATGTTGCCATGCAATTAATCCTTTCACCATCTATATCCCACTTGGTTTAGAGTATGGTCAAAGTGTCAACTCCTACTAGACAGACTATGTCATATCTAGTCCATGTGATATTAGATCTTGTCCTGAGGATCTCATTACACTATGTATCATTGATGACTCTCTTCATGACACATATCTGCTCTGGCTAGAGACTCCCGAGTAATGACCCCGATAAGAGGTTGTGGGAATCATCTCCTTCTATTAGGAGTGGTGAATCCTTTATTGGCTACTCAATTACCTCTGAATACCTCAAGCTGTACCCAATCACCACCCTAGTGAGTAACCCCTAAAAGGCACCAATGAATGGAATTAAAGCACAGGATCAGTACCCTAGATATCCTCGAGGACCTCAAGTCAAAGGATACTTGCACCATTGTTATGATTATCATTGACACTGGAATAGAATATTCATATGATTGTCTCATAGTAGGTCAATCCAATATACTTACTACCCTTGGGAAGCATCCACATGTTAACTCTAAACAACTCATGTTTGCAGTTTATGAGATCTACTGCTTAATTCAATCAAGGAATATAACATGTGCTAGTCTATCCGGATTAATGATATCCCATCTCATTAATCCTATGACTAGGGAAAGTTTAGATACTAACATAGTTACACATGATGAAAATCTCATTATCATAATCTCATCTTGATTTCCTCCATGCTATGTTTTGGATCAAGGACTTCATTAAATCAATTTAAGATCAACATCAAATTTATAAATATATAAGCATCGAAATAATGAAAAATGTTTTTATTAATCATAAAATGATTTGTATAATAAGTGCTAAAGGTTACTGCCTTTATAGCACTTCTCTAACAAACTCCCACTTACACTAAAGCCAATCGCCTTAATAACTAATACCATAGGCGTGTACATATGACACAAAAGTCTTTTGGAAAATAGGCTTAGTCAATAGATAAGTTATATTTTGATTGGTGGGAACTCTCTCTATCTTGACATCATTTCTACCAATGATTTCTCTAATTAAATGGTAACGCCTAAGTACATGTTTAGACTTCTGATGAGACCTCGATTCCTTCGTCTGTGCTATAACCTCGTTGTTGTCACAATATAATTACACTGGGTTAGTGATGCTCGGAACAACACCAAGTTATATGGTGAACTTCTTAATCCAAACCGCTTCCTTTGCCGCTTTTGAAGTTGCAATATACTCCACCTCTATCGTCAAATCTGTAGTTGTCTATTATGTGGAACTTTTCCAACTGACAGCACCATCATTCAGTGTGAATACATATCTGGACTGAGATCTAGAGTCATCCTTATTGGATTGGAAAATGGCGTTAGTATACTCGCTTACCATAAGATCACCTTCTTCATATACCAAGAATACATCCTTAGTTCTTCTTAAGTACTTAAGGATATTCTTGATAGTCACCGAATGACCCTCACCAGGGTTCGACTAGTATTTGCTCATAACACTTAGAGTATATGATACATCGGGTCTAGTACATAATATAGCGTACATGATTGATCTTATAGCCAAAGCATAAGGAATCAAACTTATACGAGTCCTTTCATCTTGTGTCTTTGGACATAGATTTAGAGTGTAATCCTATGTACCATAGGAAGATAATCTCTCTTGGACTACTCCATGATAAACTTCTTTAGCATCTTGTCTATCATCCTGTCCCTATATTAAGGGTTAGGAATCGAAATTTTAGTACATGTGAGCTTAAAGAGGGACTAAGGAAATGCATTTTCTTGCTCATGCATAATGTTAGCATATATACACATACATATTGAATGTTTGTACGTAAAAAAAAGTGGTACATGCATTAATTAACAACTTCCGAGTATAATTAATGTCAAATGTGATTTTATTGAAAATGAAAAGTAGAGGGAGTAGAAAGAATGATCTTGGTATGAGTTGTGATAAGAAAAGATTTAGAAACCAAATTGGTAGTGATCTGAAAAATGTTCACTGAGTCTGCTTCGTCTGTTAGCCATAATGTTTTCTCTAGTTATCCAAACGAGATGATTCTTGATTTAGATTAAACTAGAAACATATGGTTACATTTCTTATGAAGACATTGGATTTCAATTCTATCGCTAAGAGTCTTAAAATTTCATGAAATTAAGAATTGGGTGCATTACGTTGGTTTATGAATGGAAAATTCGTCTTCGAACTTTAGGGGAAAATTTGGGATTGATATAATTAGATTTTAGCAAAGTTGCCTTCTAGAAAGTTGTATATCTTTCTTTTATCTTTCCAACGGTATATAATATGAAAATTTTGGACATCGGAGCTGAAAGTTATGATCTTTATAAGTGGAGATGTTCTGGAGACAAAAGTAAGACGAAGTGAAAGTAAGACGAAGCAAAGTACGACGAAGCGAAAGTAAGATGAAGTAAAAGTAAGACGAAGCAAAAGTCAAAAGATAGAATTGGTCTTCTAAGTCTTCATGAAAGTTGTAGATTTCAGAGTCCTCTTTCCAATAGTCTAAGAATGAAGTCAATCTAACACCCGTAGTGAGAGTTATGGTAATTGTGTCAAGGCATGTACAACATGAGTAAGGACATAAATATGTTAGATTCTTTTGGCCATAACTTCTTCTCTAGACACTCAAATGACTTGATTCTTGAACCATTAGATTCATAAGACATTGCTCTACATCTTTACAAATAATCATAGTCATCTGAAATAAAGTAAGAAAGGTTGAGTGAAAAACATGGGACAGGTACAGTGAATGTGTTCTTAAATATTATAAACTGGTGTTATTCCACCGAACTTACTTCAGTATTTTGATGATTTCTGAAGCTCTACTGATCCAAATGAGATGATTTTTAATTTGTGATAAACTAGAGACATGGAGCTACAAATGGTATGAAGAAATTGGAATCTAATTCAGTCTCTAAGATGTTTAAATTCCAGATGGAAGTTGTGCATAGTATATTATTTTGGACAAGAGCAGTCCAAAAATGTTTGAAGTATATCTTTTGAATGACTAAACCAAATTGAATGATTTTTGGTGCATTAGAAACTTAAGACAATGGGGGACATCTTTCTGGAAGAAAGTTTTATGTTAGATTATTTAAGGGCACTGTTGGCAAGACACTTAAGTATAAAAGACATAAGGCATAAATGGGAAGAGCAAATAGGACAATTCTCAATCATTAAGGGCATAATTAGAAGAAGAAGAAGTGTTGTCTTGCTTATAAATAAAGGAGAAAATGTGAATGAGAAGATTCTAGAGAAGCAAAATGCGTGGATGAGAAAAGAGATAAGTGAGAGAAACATGAAAAAAAAATGAAAGAGAGAAAGAAGAGAAAACAAGCTAGGGTTTTAATTCTTCTTCATCTTCAAGAAAGATTTTGAGGTTGATCAAGAAAAGGAAGAGGAAGGAAAAAGCTTCCAATTGAGCTAAAGATCTCCTCATTTGATGGAGAATCAAGGTAAAATCATTTTGAATCTTTCGGATTTCTAGAAGGATTCTAGTTCATGGAGTTTAGAACATGCTTGAGTTTAAATATTCTAGAATCAATTTTTGTGATTTTGCATTGTGAAATTTTTAAGCGGATTCCTATTGAATGAGATTTGTTTTGTTTTAGGGAACCAAGAGAATCCTATCCAAAAACAAGGGAAAAGACAATCTTGACTTGGAGTTTTGCAAGCAAACTAGGTGGGTAATATATTTATGGTTATTATGTAAATGGGCGATGTGCCTTAGCGTGTATATGTTTGAATTGCTAAACTATGAATGAGAATTGGATATTATGAGATAATATGAGGTTAGAAAAGAGATGATGAGAAATTGAGTTATGATATAAAGTAACCAAGTGTACTTGAGGTGTAAGCTTATGAATAAGCTAGACATATGCAAAGGATAAAGATTGAAAGGAGAATTTAGAAAGATCATGCAAAAATGAAGTGTAAGTCTAAGTTCAATGAGACATATATGAATTATGAAATGGGAATGAGCTTAATATGTAATTTAGAACATGTACCTGGGATTGTCATTGAACAGGCATTGTACATAGCCCATATAACTATTTGGGCATAAATGAGTTTTGTAACGGGTGTGAATTATGTATTGCATAAATTATGATGTGCAGGTTAAACATCTGCATACAAGCGTATCCAAAATTTGGAAGTAATTTCTATTTTGGAGCGTACTATAAGTAGACCAAGATGGTCTCACTTTATTGTTTGTTATTTGAAATTCTGTATTATATGACTATTGAATGATTATGTAGATATGATTGTGTAAGTTAGTTTCCGGACAAAAGGTCCAATGATTGTGATGTTTGATTTGGATATTAAAGTGCTACTTGAACTATGTGTCCTTAATGTGAAGATCAATGTGTTCTGAATGGGAATTTGCATATGAATGATAATGTGATACATGACTTGGTTGTTAAATGCTGGACTCAGTTCAGAAGGAAAGTGTGATCATGCATGTAAATGAAAAGGTGATACTCAACGTTAATGTTGAATTCCGGACTACGGTCCGATAATATGCAAATGTGAGTGAATGACAATTTACATTTGTAATTGAGGCATTCCATACCATGAATGCAAGAAACATAATGGCAGTTGTGACCAGAATAGCCACCGATCAGAGCTTCAAGCTCAACGTGTGAAAAAGAGCCTCGAGCTTAAAATTGATTCAGAGCCTTAGGCTCAACGTTTAATGAGCCCTATATGGTATAGTTATTAATGAGCCCGGTATCTACTGGATACGGGACAGTTCAGGCACTCGATCACAACAAAGTAACAAATAAAAAGTGAGTCTCATGTGCACTGCATATGCATAATATGAATGATTCAGTGTATTGAATGTGAAATAATATGAAAATGTGAAATAATGTGAAATGTGAAATGTGAAATAAAGTGAGATATGTGAATTATGTGTTATGTGATTTGGTGAGCCATCGATGATGGTCACTCACTGAGTTCGCAAAACTCACCCAAAATTTGCAAATATT
>JAOTAZ010000001.1:8727035-8738079 GCA_025629785.1 Erythroxylum oxycarpum | reverse complement strand
ACAGTACAACTGTATAATATATCAATATGAACTATTTTGTAATTTTTAAAAATTTTGGGACTATTTTATAAATTTAAAAAATATTTTAAAACGGTACCTGACACCTATTGGTACTGATACAGTTCTATTCTAGAGCTGAATTCGGTACCAAATCCGGTACAGTATTAATAACATTAGTTTAGATAGGTAAAATCAAAATAAAAATTAGCAAAGAATAGAAGTTCGTAGTTTCTCGGACAAGCCTCCGCCACGTGTTTCATTTGGGAAAACCGGCCGCTGCTTCCACCACCATACAACACACGTCTTGTTTACGTAATGGGTACATAAAATTCGTTTATTCAATTCTCCATTCATCGGAGTCATTAGAAGGGTTCTCCTCCATGGTAAACTCTCTCCACCATGTCCTTGGAGTTGGAGCCAATCTCAAACTATACCCGTATTCTTCTCCTACGACAAGCGTTAGCAGGCCTTCCAATTGGGTTGCTGCTTCTTCAAGCCAAAGCCAGAGTGTTGGCTCTTCCTCCGTCACTCCTCTTTATGTGCCTACTCCTCTTACTCGCCAGCTTCGAACTCCTCACAGCGGGTAATTTCACTTTTACTCTTTTCTTTCTCAATTTCCTGTCTGTTTAAAAGAAATCATTCTTTTTATCAAATCAGGTACCATTTTGACGGAAGTTCAAGGAAATTTTTTGAAGGTTGGTACTTCAAGGTTTCTATTCCTGAGAGAAGGCAGAGTTTCTGCTTTATGTACTCTGTGGAGAACCCGGCTTTTCAAAAGGACTTGACCCCATTTGAGTTGGCACAGTATGGACCTCGATCAATTGGTGTTGGAGCTCAAATTCTTGGTGCTTATGACAAGTACATATGTCAATACTCTCAACAGTCGCATAACTTTTGGGGAAGTAAGTTTTTCAATCAAGTAGCTCAATTCAATTTGTTATGGCGTTATTCAAATCATTTGTATGAATTTAGTTTGTCTTCAATCTCCGACTGATTCGTTCATGCACAGGCAGGCATGAATTGATTTTGGGAAATACTTTTACGGCTCAGAAAGGCATGCAGCCTCCAAACAAGGAGGTCACTCCCAAGGTTCATATGCATTATTTGAATGTGCATGTTGAATTCATGTTTTTGTTCCTCTTTTGTCTAAAAATCACAATTTTTTTGTGTTCATCATTCTTTAGAATTCTGGATTCTTAGTCTGTATAACTCGAAAACACCACTAAGGTGATTATAGAAGTTTGTTTACGTCCTTTGCTATCTCTTTTATTTCATCTATTAGATCCAATATTTCTAAGATGAAAATGATAAGGTACAACTAATCCACACTCAAAAAAAAAAAAAAAAGCTTCTAAGGGGAAATGTTTGATTCTAGAAATATGACCCATTTTTCGCAGTCCTTATTTGGAAAAGAATTTCATAACTAACACTGAATTTTAGTAATAAAGAGTATCGTGCTATTCACATATAAAAAGACTACATACACCAAGATGTTCATGTATAAGGAAACAATATCAAAATCATGCTTCATTATGGCTTCTTAATTTTGTCTAGTTTATTTTTCTCATAAGTTCTCGGCGGCATAAAATTGCATATTCTATTGGTTTTTGTGTAATAAACCTTGTTATATAGTAGCCAATGAGATGATCTCAAATAGGAAGTTGGCTACACTATATTGGTTTTTTTCACAGAGGTCCACTTCACATAGATGTAAATTTGGAATTATAGGCATTATTGGTCTCTATGGTCAACGTTACATAACATGTTGATTGTTGAGAAAGAAAGTTGTCTTGGACAATTTAGTCGTGCTTTGTTTTAGCCCATTTTAATCCAAGAATTGTTGCATATTTTGGCTATTCCAAATTAACATATCATTTATAAATTACGCTGGCCTTGATTACCTTATGATTGTTTAAGTCTATACATTATACTAATCTAATTGGGATATTAATAGAATTTTCTTACACTTCCATGATCATCTTTGTACAGTGGAAACAATTGTGGCAATTTTCATTTTTATTGTTCTTATACAATTGACTATGATGCTATTGTTTTCTTATTTTATTTTGTCTCTATCTATATCTATTGGCTGACTCCTTATGGCTCTTTTCTCGATCCATCATAAGTGTATTAATTATCTATAATGAACTAAATGGTAAGTTACTTTTTATTTGCTTGTCTAGGAATTTAATAAAAGAGTTCTAGAAGGCTTCCAAGTCAGCCCGTTTTGGCATCAAGGTTTTATTTGTGATGATGGCAGGTAACTTTAATCTTATTTGTTATAACCATAGTTTTGATGTTGAGATTACCATCTAGAATTCCATTCATAGAGGTGTTGCTAGACATAGTTTCTCCATTAACATTAGTTGTGTTAATATATCTGGGAATGTTTGGGTTTTTGAAAAAAGATAATCATGATGAAGGGCGGTTGAATTGGCTTAATTTAAAAGAAAAAACTAGTAGTTTTGTTAATTGTATTGGTAATATATTATATTTGTATACTATAGGAAGCTATTTTTATTTACCATGTATTATGTCCTCTTGTATATACAATATGATCATGTTGACTGTGTTAACAACCTATTCACACACTCTAACATGATATTATAGCATAAATCCCTAACTTATTTCCAACCCACCGTTGTTAGAATCACTCTTGGTGTCACCTTTGTTGTTGACCGCCACCTACAATGCTAGCCCTTATTTTGCTCAAAAGACTTCCCTTATGTTTGCTTTATCATGCCCCATTGAGCTTGACTACAGTCACAATTGTATCAATGTGTCTAGGCTAGTAATATTCATCAATAAATTGTCCTCTCAACACAACTTTTGTTCTCTATTAATCCCTCTTCTCTTTTCTTGGTAAGTTCATCATTGCCCTTATCAAGAGTGTTCTCATGCATCTCATTAGTTATGTACTTCTTTTTGTTGGCCTTGTCATTAACATAATACGTCACTTGTAAAGCATCTAATCAACTCTACACTTTTTCTAGTTGGCCTTGTCATTGACCTATGTGTCATTGAAAGTTGCCTTGGTCTTAGTTGCAACCTTTAGCTTCAAAAACTCTTTTCTAGTGCTAATTGCACTATCTCCAACAATAGTGCTGTTGAGTTTATTGTAACTTTGACCAAGATAGTGAGAATCTCTTTATCCAACCATATGCTTCGATTCTTCTCTTGATAGGAAGTACACTTTGGTGCCCAATTTCAAAGAACTTGAAGTTTTGGTGATGTACAACAAAACTTATTGTGTCGAAATTGTTTCCTTATCACCACGAATCCGTTGGCCTGTGGTATTGATGTGTAGCAAGTGTCTCTTGTAATAATTTATTATCCTACGAGATTACTCATGCTATTTCAATCACGAAAAGGAAAGAAATAAGAGACAGATAGTTGCCTAGTTTGATGTTGTTCTTATTAACAAGCTTGCTAGGTTGCACAGTTAGGAGGATGAATGAACTAATACTTTGTCAATCTTTTGAGTGTACATGTAGGGTTTTGGTTTCGAGCATGTGATGAAAATAGGTGAATCAGTTATCTTATTGTTCACCATTGTTATTATATATAAGAGTTTGTTAAATTTACAATTACAAATATAACCTTGATAATATATTCTTGAAAGTTATGTATATTATACGTATGATGGATAATCTATAAATTTATTCAAGGACCTTCATATATTGCAAAACTTTGCACGTCTTCAATTTTGATTCTTTTCATGAACTTCGACATGGTCCTTGGTTATGACTCAAACTTTAAATTGAACTAACGAAAAACTTGTGGCTTGCCTTTTTGTTTGTTTATACGATGTATTATATTATGTTGGAAGCCTTTAGAATATGGTAAAAATCATAACTACTCTTGACATATATATATTCTAGATTAAATCTTTAGGTTTTGCATTAGTATGAAGTTATTTTAGTGATTAAAGTACCTAAGCTATGGGTTGTGGATAAAAACTAGACCTTATTTATTTGATGTTTGTTGGCTTTTATTAATAGGTCAAATTATGTGGATACTGTGAAATCTGCACGTTGGGAGTATAACACTCGACCCATTTTTGGATGGGGAGATACGGAGTCTAGACAAAAATCTACAGCTGGATGGCTTGCAGCTTTTCCTGTATTTGAACCCCATTGGCAAATATGCATGGCAGGCGGACTTTCAACAGGCATCAACTATTCTACTTTTTATATCTTTTAGGAATGCTTTTGAATTATTTAGTAAATACTTGTACTTTGTGGTTATAATCATGTTTAAATATTCATTTTTTTGACTTTCGAGTCAATTAGTATTTTTTTGCGAACAGAAAAAGTCAAGGTGGTAAAAAGTAACCCTTAATGAAGATTTTTCACCCTTCATTCTTTCCTCTTTTTGGTTTTACTATCATTAGGCATTAGAATGCTTTGTGCATAACTTTAATCCTTTCAAGATTCTTGATACTTTGTGTTGAGTTGTATATTAGCTGTATACCATTTTAGAAAAGTTGATTTCTTGATATCTTAAAGATTATGGGATCCTATGAGATTGTCTTCCTTCCCTAGGAGAGTGTGGAATCCTTGGATACTGTTTTCCTTTTGTAGGAGAGTATGGAATCCTAGGATATTGTTTTCCTATCCTAGGAGAATATGGAGTCCTAAGAGATTGATTCTTTTCCTAGGAGACTGTTTCCTATTTTCCCCCCTACACTCAGATTTATATAACCATGTAATCCTATATCAATGGTAAGAAGATAATTCTTTTTTCCTTCTGTTTCTTGTCATGGCCTTATGGTTTTTTCTTGGGAATTTGATATGCAAGATGCATTCTATATATAAGGAGAGTAGTTAGGAGTTGATGGTCGCAGTTGATTAGGAAGTTTTCATATGTTCTATAGTAGTTATCTTATTTAGGAAGTCTACTTTTGGTAGGATGATAAGTTAGCAGATTCCTATTATATTTTAGTTTCTAAAGACTATGTATTTAACATATTTAAAGGGGAATATCTAGCCAAGGAGTTCGAAATTAAAGATTTAGGCGAGATAAGATATTTTCTTAGAATGAAAGTAGCAAGATAAAAAAAGAGAATTGTGTTCTCATAATGGAAGTATATTTTAAATCTCATAAAGGAGACTGGAATGAGTGGATGCAAGCCTTCATACACCCCTGGAGATGCTAAAGATGGGATTCCAATAGATACAAGGAGGTACCAGATGGAGCGACTGATTTACTTGTCTCATATACAGCTTGATATTGCCTTTGTTGTAAGTATGGTTATTCAGCTTATGCAGTCCCCATACAGGGAGTATCTTGAACCTGTATATAGGATCATTTGATATTTAAAGAGCACTCCTGGAAAAGGGCTTCTAAAAAAAAACGAAAATAGAGAAATGGAGGTTTATACTAATGCAGATCATGTAGGATCAACTACTGATAGGAGATTGACTTTGGGTATTGTACATTCCTTTGGGGCAACTTAGTCACATGGAGATGTAAAAAACAAGGTGTAGTTGCTAGGATTAGTGTTGACGTATAATTTAGATCAATGATTCAAGGTGTATGTGAAGTTTTATGGCTACAAGAGTGTTTGGAAGATCTTCAAATTCTATTGAGTTTTCGTATGAAATTGTATTGTGATAATAAAACAACCATTAGTATTGCCCAAAATTTGGTTCTTCATGATAAGGCAAAACACGTTGAAATTAATGAGCACTTTATAAAGGAAAAACTTGAAGCAAGAATAATCTATAATCCATTCATTCCTATTACGCAACAAGTTGCAGGTGTATTCACTAAAGGATTGTTAAGGCAACCTTTTGAATTTCAAGTTAGCAATTGGGGCATGATATACATTTTTGCTCCAACTTGAGGGGAAGTGTTGATAAATTAGGGATGTTGATATTTGGTGGATGATGATCCCAATAAAATAGGAATATCTAATCTTAGGTTCAAGATAAGATAAATCAACGCTTAAATAGTTACGGTGCTGCAGGTTATTAGGGATTCTATGTTTTTGGTTGTATTTTTTTCCTATTTAAGATGTATTAGTTAAGTGATAAAGGCAGAGAATAAAAAACCTCAATTTTGGTTTTCTATCCAGTTTTGTCAGCAGGATCTCTTAAGAAACCCTATGGAGTTGGTTCTTTGGCTCTCTCAATTGAACCTTTATTTTCTTTTTGCATGAATGCTTCAGAAAACTATTATGCCAATACTTGGATAATTGTCTCTGATGCCATATACCATGACTCACTCCTCACATTTATTTGATACCTACACCCCATCCTTAGTAATATGAATATTGTAGTAGTAAATGGTTGCTTAGCTATTGTTGTAGTAGTAGGAGATGTATATAATATTACACCTCTTCTTCTCAAAAATGTTTTTCATATGCCAAAACTATTAGCTACCCATGTGTTTATGCAAAACCTTATACATGAACTTAAATGTTATGCAGTTTTTTCTTCTTCTTATTGTGTCTGTTAGGACTAGGATTCGGGGAAGAGGATTGGACTCGCTAAGGAAAGGAAGAATCTTTATCATCTTGAATTTTCTAAAAAATCTTAAATTAATTTGTCCGTGGCATTTCTTTGTACTTCAAATAAAGATGTCATTTGAATTTACCATTTTCTCCTTGGTCGCCCATCTTTTAGAATTTCAAAAGTTATATTTCCACATTTCTTCAAAGGATTAGATATCTTAAACTTTTCACTGTGAAATTTGTGAATTAGCAAATCATACTCGTATATCCTTTCCTATTAGTACTAAAACATATCCTCATCCTTTTCATTTGATTCATAGTGATATCAAGCACACAACTACAGGGGGAGTGACTGCACTTCTGATGTATGTTGATGATTTTTATAGATTGTATAGTTTTTACAGGATTTTAAGGCTTAATTAGGTGATTATTTCCATAATATAAATAGTAATCAATTATGTACAAATTAAAGTGGTTGAGTTTTCTAAAATAACTCATGTAGAGTTATCAATTATCCTTAATTAACCTTTATTTTATAGGATTCTTTCCTTAGTCACTTGGGGGAGGTGGAAGCAACTAGTTGTAACAAGTAGTGTAGATGGATAGTTTTGATCCTAAGCAAATGGAACGTGTGAATTAATTTGGATAAGAAGGGTGTTGGAACCAATAAAGTTATACTATAATATTAAAGTAGAGCTCTAAAAGTACCTATTTTTGGAAAAATGAAGTTATATTGCGATAATAAAGGGGGTCTTAGTATCGCTCATAATCTAGTCCATCATGATAAAATAAAGCATGTGGAGTTTGAAAAGCAATTCCTAAAAGAAAAAACTGAAAAGGCGCCTATTCTCATGACTTACGTACCTACAACATAAGTAACTCAATGTCCTTATTAGAGTTTATTGGGGTTAGGCGATTGTACCAACTAGCTTGAAGGGGAGTCTTGGCAAATAAAACCAAAAATCAGAAATAGTAGTTGCTAGATCTGGATTCAACCCTACGTAGAAGATCCAATAGTTTTGTTTTGTTTTAATTTTTTTAATACTTTCAATTTCAAATTATTAGGAAGATTGGAATGCTTTAATTTAAAATTTGAATGTTCCTCTAAATATATCTAAAATCCGGAGATTTAATTTTCTACTTTTTAGAATGTAACGTCTCTATTTATGGGATCCCTTTAATGAAAATAACCTAGATTGCCCCAAAGAAGAGTTTGACCCAATGATTTAT
The DNA here is from genome assembly GCA_025629785.1 of Erythroxylum oxycarpum. Classification (NCBI taxonomy): domain Eukaryota; kingdom Viridiplantae; phylum Streptophyta; class Magnoliopsida; order Malpighiales; family Erythroxylaceae; genus Erythroxylum; species Erythroxylum oxycarpum. Next base: position 8,730,392 of record JAOTAZ010000001.1, on the reverse strand, counting down.
TTCTGGTCTAGTTGATCCTTATTCGACATTAAAAGTATATTGATTTGTTTCCAATAACTGAATACTTTTGTTTGTAAATATTGCATATTCGATTTTATCCATAAATCCTATTTTCTTCCTTATGGGTTCTACTCTGAATCAGAATGCTAGTTTTTACTAGTTACATGTTATGATATGAATATACCACACCAATTTGTTATGTATGGATGATGAGATTATAGACAAAGTCTACATAATTATATTGTTCTTCTATTGTCTATGTTTTGGAATTATATTTAAGGGTTTGTTTTTGGGAATAATACTTTTGCCTTTGATTTTGCTTCAGGGTGGATAGAGTGGGATGGTGAAAGATTTGAGTTCAAAGATGCTCCTTCTTATTCAGAAAAGAATTGGGGTGGAGCCTTCCCAAGAAAATGGTTTTGGGTAAATTGTTATTTCCATTTTGATCATTTCAATTAGAATAGTGCTTGAAAACATTTAGTTCCATGTTTGCATATTCAATAGCATCAAAATGAAAATTTGCCATGCTTGTTGCATTGCAGAAGATGAATGAGATAGTTTTTTGTTCCTTTTTTGAAAATGAAAATATGTTGAATAACTAACTCCGAAGGAGGTTCAACAGAAGATTGACATGCAAAACTTTGATACAAAAGGGACAACCAAACTTACTAAGAGTTTAAAACTCTAATGCAAATATGTTGAATAACTAACTCCGAAGGAGGTTCAACAGAAGATTGACTTGCAAAACTTTGATACAATAGGGACAACCAAACTTACTAAGAGTTTAAAACTCTAACAGCCTTGTTAACTCTCAGCCATGTACATATAACATAAAATCATTTGACAAATCAAGAAGCCATAAGTTTTAAGTCCACATAGGACAATTCTGTTGCTTCAAAGCTACTATATATCAATCTCACTTAATTGTCTCCAAGTAGAGTCCACATAGGACAATTTTGGTGCTTCAAAGCTGCTATATATCAGCCTCACTTAATTGTCTCCAAGTAAAAGATAGGCATTCCTTTATGTCAATCCTCCTTGGTTTTTAGGACTTTAGTGTAAGAACTTAGATGTATAAAGAAGATTGTTGTATATCTTATTATGCTCTAGACTCGTAGGTTTTTATATAGAGCTAGGGTACATAGTTTTGGTAGTCTTCCTAATTTAGGAAGACTCCTTATTAGAAAAGATTCCTAATTTAGCTAGATATTACAGCTAAGAATAATCTCTAAGTATAATCCCTTAATTACGAGATTATTTACAATTACGGGATTATCTACACTCCCCGTCAAGTTGGTGCAAAGATGTCTAACATGCCCAACTTGCCAATTTGCTCTTCAAATGGTTGTCTTAACAGCCCCTTTGTGAAGACATCTGCTCTCTGTTCTTTAGTAGGAACAAAGTAGGAACAAACGGAATACATATGTTTCCATCTTCCATTTTTTCCTTGATAAAGTGTTTATCAACCTCTATATGCTTTGGCCTTTCATGAAGTACTGGATTGTGTGCAATATTAATGGTTGCCTTATTGTCACAATCCAACTTTATGGGAGGCTTAACCTCTAAGTTTAACTCAGACATAACTCTTCTGAGCCACAAGACTTCACACACTCCTTGAGCCATAGCCCTGTACTCAGCTTCTGCGATACTCCGAGCCACTCCATTTTGCTTTTTACTTCTCCATGTCACCATATTCTCCCATAGACAGGTGCAGTAGCCTGATGTTGATCTTCTGTCAGTGATTGAGCCAGCATAGGCTGCATCCGTATAAATTGCTATGCTTCTTTCTTCCTTCTTCTGAAAGAACAATCCCTTACCGGGACATCCCTTCAGATATTTCAAAATTTTGAAAACAACCTCTAAGTGTTCTTCATATGGTGAGTGCATAACTTGTCTTACTAAGCTCACTGCAAATGCTATATCTGGCTTGGTGTGAGATAAGTAAATCAACTTCCCATCAAGCCTCTGGTACCTCTCCTTGTTTATTAGAACACCATTTTTGGGTTGTCCAAGTTTCTTTCCTGGTTCCACTAGTGTATCACAAGGCTTACAACCACTTAAACCTGTCTCTTTTAATAAACCCAAAGTGTATTTTCTTCGAGTCACCACAATTCCCTTCTTGGATTGAGCTACTTCCATGCCAAGAAAATATTTGAGTTGCCCCAAGTTTTTTACTTCAAATTCCTTCCCGAGTTGTGCTTGTAACTTCTCTATCTCCACGAAATCACTCCCAGTAATTATGATATCATCCACATATACTATTAGGACAACAATTTTACCTTCCCCAGTCCTTTTAGTAAATAAGGTATGGTTTGATTGGCCTTGGGAATACCCCTGACTTGTTACAAACTTAGTGAATCTTTCAAACTAGGTTCTTGGGGACTGTTTTAGTCCATACAAAGACCTTCTAAGTTTGCACACCTTGCGTCCAAAGCTTTTCTTGAACCTAGGAGGTGGCTCCATGTACACTTCCTCTTCCAAATCACCATTCAAGAAAGCATTTTTCACATCTAGTTGAATTAGAGGCCAATTTAAGCATGTAGCCACTGATAATAGGACCCTGACAATGTTCAATTTTGACACTGGAGAGACTGTCTCAGTATAGTCCACCCCAAATGTTTGAGTATAACCCTTTGCCACCAACCGAGCTTTAATTCTTTCTATTGAACCATCTGCATTGTATTTAATGGTAAATATCCACCGGCATCCAACCAACTTTTTCCCGCTTGGCAGATCTGTTCTCTCCTATGCCATTCTTTTCTAGGGGCTTTAATTCTTCCAAAATAGCCTCCCTCCACTCAGGAACAGCCAGAGCATCATGTACGTTGTTTGGAATTTATGCATTGGTTAGTGTGGAAATAAAAGCAGAAAAAAGTTGGAGACAAGTTTGCATTATAGACAAAGTTAGAAGTAGGGTATTGTGTGCATGATCTTTTCCCTTTTCTCATTGCAATAGGAAGAAACATATCATCAGGGAAATCATTCGAGTTACCTGATTGGGTACTGGCAACTTTAGTCTCAGATTCTGAGATATCAGGACTTAGATTTGGAGATGATAATTGGGTTGTATTGAAGATTACTTCCTTTGCTCCCCTGCTATATACTGCACCGTGAAATGTTTTATGCTCTTCAATTCCAGCTTCCTTCTCAACATTATCTTCTTCTTGATTTTCTTTTTTCTCCCCCTAACTAGTAAGCTTTTCTACTGCTGGTCCTTTTAGATTCAACATCTGATAGAATCAAACTTCTGGAAATGTAAACAAAGATTAGAGACTGCTTTTGTATTGAATTGTAAACGACTCCAGTAGGTTTTCAAGAGCCTACCTTACTCTTCAGTCAATACAATATATCATTTTT
>JAOTAZ010000001.1:8689514-8702981 GCA_025629785.1 Erythroxylum oxycarpum | reverse complement strand
ATAATAATAATAATAATAATAATAATAATAATAATAATGATGATGATGATGATGATGATGATGATGATGATGATGATACTAATAATAATAATAATGATGATGATGATGATACTAATAATAATGATGATGATGATGACGACGACGACGACGACGACAACGACGACGACGACAACGACGACGACGATGCAGTTTGTAGGGACCAATAGATATTTTGGTCTTTTTGTTAGTTATTCCTTTGTCATTCTAAATTCATGTTTTCAAATAAAACATTGACATTACATCATCATTAGAACTTTTTAGGAATAAACCAAATTAAATGATACATATTCTATTATATTCATCATTTATTTGAAAGAAAGAGTTACTTAATTACGGTATTAATTTCGGAATCTGTATATTTTGTGGAAACTGTGTTGAGTATTGTCCAACAAATTGTTTATCAATGACCAAAGAATATGAGCTTTCTACTTATGATCGTCACGAATTCAATTCAAATCAAATTGCTTATCATCTATTTTATTCCTAAAGAATCATCATTCTATCCCTTATTTATTCTTGCAGGTAAACTAAACTCCTTGTTAGGGAAGACTTCCTTGCCTTAGGATTACACTGGGCATTTTCTACTAAGACACGTTTAAGATGGAGGTTAGGGTTAAACAACCAAAAAGAAGAAAGGGAACAAGAAATGCATAAAGGCATATCAGATCATCACACAGAGCAAGAAAACATAAATTAAGGGAAGAGAAATAAAATTACTTATGAAAACAGGGGAAGAATAACGGAGACTGACACAAAAATCTGGAATCGATAAACATAATGAAAAAAATTAATGAAGAAGGATTAATTACCTATGCCAAGAGATGAACAATGATGAAGTGTGACACTTAGTCCATGAATCGATTTTAAGAAATGAAAGAAGCATATCAGGAATAAAGAGGAAATAGTTGAAAGGAATTGGAATTATCTGGAAACATTGAAGATGAGTGTCTAAACAAGAAATAGATGACTTTGTGGATACACGTGACTTCAAGACTATAAAATGTACCTTAAAACTTATAAGACAGATAGCAGGTAAGGGCCTGTGTTTGTAATTGACAACTTTGAGGGAAACATGATGTGCTAATGTACAAGGGACCATATATTAGTTAACTTTTTTTTTTAAAAAAAGGATCAAGTTTCTTATGCACCACCAACACCTTAATATGAACCCTTTTCATCTGAATTCTAATAATCCCATACTTATTCTTTTAGCCTCTGAATGTTTTTGATGAATTGTAACATTGACATAGCACGTCGTACTATTATGCAAAATAAACTAGACCTACTACTATAGCAATGGTGAGTCTAGGTCGATTCCACGGAAAGAGTGTGTAAAGTTGTTAAAATGAAATTAATCAGTTTTTAGGTTATTGGGTTGAAATAAGAAAATAAAACTAAACTATTGAAAACAAATTAAAGAAACATTAAAAATGGTGAATTCGTTAGGAATTCGGTTCTTTAGTCCTATCTCGGCCTACACCCTAATTAAACATATTTCATTGATTTTTAATTCTTTTACCTCTCCTAGCAACTATTAATCGTAGGTTAACAATAAGCTCTACTAACTGTTTTTTCCCTTAGGATGTGTTTAATCAAGATAGATTATTAATTAAACTTAGCTACCGAATAGCCTAGGATACGATCTCTAGATTTAATTGGGCAACTATATTACGAATTAGAAAAATCGATTAATCAAGGAAATAACCACATACGATGGGGGTGTCATTTAACCTAGGTTATGTTATCCTTAATGAATACGAACCATTAGTCGCTACAAATGAATTTCAACATAATAATACGGATTATATTTAAATTCTAGTAATGAGTTTGTAATAAAATGGTACAATAAATGCATTCAAATCATCTTTTCACAATACCCAAACAATAGACATAGGATAACACAATCAATTCCTAAAGAGAGAAAGAAGCAATAAATGTAAGGAAGTAATGCTTAACTGGGTCATCGATGTCGCCTCCGAATTGGCGTCGGGAAGCTAGCCCTTCATGGGTCTCTCAAGGTTGAGAGTTTTGGTTTCTCTCTTCATTCTCTCCCGAGGCTCCCTCTTTCTCCCAGCCAAAAACATTAAAATCTTTCCTCCCCCTTTGCTATAAAAAAATGATGTTTTTATACTAAAAAGTAGGGTTTCGTTGAGCTGTAAGTATCTCATGGGTGTGCATGATGTGTCATGGGCGTGAGACATGTGTCACAACTGTGACAGTCCTTTGCATGGGCATGAGAGTGATCTCATGCACATGCAAAATACTGCACAAGCATGAGTTAATGCTCATGACTCTGTGATTATTTTTCATTTATTTTTTATCTCCTCCTTTTGATATGTGCAACATCTACCTCATCTTTCTTCACATTTTCTTGTCTTCTCTTGCTTTTAATATTCTTCTTCTTTCTTCATGAAGACAAGCGAGTGTGAATCTTCGAAAAATGGCCCAAATATGGTGCTTTCTCTTTTGCTTTCTATTTATGCCTAAAACTACATATGAGTCAAAGTGAGTATCTTAATCATTTTCATAACAATAATCACTAAGTGTTATGAAATAGATTAATAATCAATTAAACACATATCAATTTCCCCCACAATTAGATTTTGACCGTCCTTGGACAAAACATCAAAATTAAGATCATAGACCCAAAACATTGATTCATTTCCCATATGTTCCAAGAATACATAATCAAAAACAAAGATGTATGACTTTAAAAAATCATAGCGAGAATTTAACATTCAACTCTTCGACTCATGACTAATCAACATTCAATACCTTTAAAAACTGAGCAATCTAATGGTAGACTTGGAAAATTTATTTAAAGAAGATATATTCTCGAATACACTCAACACCATTCACAATCAAGACATTCCATAACTTTGCATATTATTTTATTTCTACATCACTAAGGTTCACATGCAAAATCATGGATCAAATGACTTTTCAAGGTTGTAATGTGGACAAGGGTAAGGTGAGATGTATTTGGGTCAAGTAACATTAAAGCCAGTAAAACTAGTGAAACAAAAGTAACATTCAATGTGACATCAAGTGCAAAAACCAACATTCAATCACAATTGTGTACATCAACTATGATGAATGCAAAAATGATGTTTCACAGCTCAAACTCGAGCTCTCACACACAAGCCACATAAAGCATAAATCACTCACAAAAGTTGATCATAAACAAGACTTTGTAACCATAAGTGATGGAGTCCCGTTTCTAGAGTCCAACTTTTGCTCTGATACCACAACTGTTGGGCCACATTTCCGGAGTCCAACTTTAGATATGATACCATAAAAATTTTGGACCCCATTTTCGGAGCTTAACATCGGAGTCGTGAGAACATGAGCGTATTTACTTGGAGGGTAAAATCAATGGAAATCGTGCTCTGATACCATAAGTTGTTGGACCCCATTTGTGGAGCCCAAAATCGGATGTCATGAAACGTGAGTCTCTGAAACCTGTTCATCTTAGCCATCATCCCATAAGAGCGGCGTGCCCACACCAGTCAGTCACCATAATCAAACTCATTGCTTCAACTTCAGAGAAGATTTTGGAAATTTTAAAACCATAATTTCAAATTGAATTCTTTAAAATACTTGTAGCTCTGTGTCTCTAGTTTATTTAAAATTAAGAATCATCTCATTCGGAGCTCTACATACCAAGATATGATTAAAATACCAAAGTATGTTCAGTAAAATCTCCAATTCATACTCTACCAACTAATAGCCTTACTTTGATTCAATCAATCTTTTTCAATTCCAAACAAAGGGTACAAATTTTTATGGAGAGATAGAGAAATGTATTATGAATCCATTGGTTCAAAAATCAAGTCATTTGGAGGTTGGATGACAAAGTTATGGCCAAAAGAGTCAAATATGTTCAGAGTTGGAAAACCCTTCGGGTGCGCTCGCAAGCAACAAAAGTGTGATCGCAAGGATGGTGGTGTGCTCACAAGGAAGGCAGGTGTGTTCGCAAGGAAGGCAGGTGCGATCGCAAGGAAATCAAGGTTCGATCGCAACCAAAGTTGTCCCATATATATATATATATATATATACATATCCTATGTGTCATCACTAACTTCAAATGAACAAACCTTCAATTCCGATATCCAAAAATCGCAAACTATATACTGTTGGAAAGCTAATAAGATAGGCTACAACTTTTATGAAGACAACTTTGTCTAATTCGGCTTAGATTAATCCATAATTTTCTCTAAAGTCAGAGCACACATTTTTTCCTTATGAAAAACTATGATTATGTCCTCAATCATATTATACCTGTTTTGGGGCAATTGGCATAACTTCCACTAGAGATGTCGAATTAAGGTCATTCAATAACAGTTTCGAAGAGGAATTCTATACCTACAACTTCCATGAAGACCCCAAAAAGATATGTTGCCTCTAAAAGGGCCAAAATTACAAATCAATATAGTTGTCCCATATTCACTTCCTCTAATGCAATATCACTTTTTAACCATTCAACTACCAAATTGATTTCATTTAACTCTCAAATCTCAGTTCATTTGACTCGTCACATTCAACTACATCTCATCATTCATAATTCCTATTTTTCTTGTCCATAAAATCTAACACACACACACACACACACACACACACACACACACACACACACATATATATATATATCAAATACCTAATTCCAACTCGACATCATCCATACACAATTCATATTTCATTAACAACAAAAATAAGAGTTTACAAAACTTAAATGGCATTCCAAGCCACATTACATCATCGATATCAAAATCCAATGTACAAAAGATACCAAATCCAATAATTCTCGAAATGCGTCTAAAGCCTTGTTTTTACATAAATTAACTCCACAAACAAAACAAAACATGCAAATTTGGAGTGATGCTTTGACTTTTAGTCACTCGGTCTCATTATCTTCACCTGAAGATGGGACGGAAAGGGGTTGAGCTCAAAAGCTTGTGGGTAACAAGTTTATAATGGAAAAATAAGCAAAACCTTTGAAATGTTCATTTATCAATACAAAGTTCTAATTGCATTTATAAAACGTATCGTTCTTAAATTCTCAACCAAAATTCACAAACTAAAAAACATAAATGCATCAAACTTGTTAACATATTATAAGCGCATAAGCACATCAAAATGGTTTGGGTGGATCCAAAAACAAAATGTACTATACATTTCCACATAATGGTCCTGTGTAGCTGTGAATATAACGTACTATCGCAATCCCACTTAATGGTCTTTCATAGTCATGAACTTAGGGGAGTCCGTGAAGGAGCTCCATGTTACTAGCCGGCAGGCAGGAGAAGCCTTTAGTTGAAGTGCACTTGACTTAACTTAGAAGACCACCACAAACCAACATAATCATGCATTTCACATCTTGTAAACTTGTTGCCTAAAAGGCATATTTTTGAAACTTGATTTCATAAACTTGAGATATTTCAAAAACCATTTCCAAAAACATGATTTCATAAACTTGTTATCTTAAAAAAAACATTTTCAAAGTCTGTTCATAAATCATCAACACAATTCATATAACAAACATATAGCAATTTCTCAATTCATTCAAGAAGCAATAATGTAACATTTATGATGTATTTGAAAACATTAAATTCCCTTGATTCAAAAAAAACATTAGTTCCTTATTTACTCTATTATAAACATGTACCCACCTTGAATTCCTTGCTTAAAGACTTACTAAAAAATGCCTCTCCTCTTGCCTCTCTTGATTTCCTTCATGAATGGCAAAATTCCCATTCAATAGGAATATCAAATTGAGAACCCAAGGAAACATATTCATCAAAATTGATCCTAGAAAACTTAAACCCATGCATTTCCTAAGCTTCAGGAACCAAAATCCTTCCAAAAATCCAAAAGATTAACAATGATCTTACCTTGAATCTTCACCAATTGAAGAGTTTCGTGGCTCTAATGAAAGCTCTTCTCTTCCTCTACCTTTTTCCCTTCTTGAACAACCTCAAGATCTCTCTTAAAAACCAAGAAATGATGAAACCCTAACTATCTTTCCTTCTTTTCTCTCCCCTCCACCGAAACCTCACTTCTTCTCTTATTGTTTTCGTATTTTCTCTTCTTCCTTCTCTATTTTCGTTTTTTCCTTCTCTTAAATGCAAGACCACATTTTCATCTTCCAATCCTACCCTTAATGAGTGTGCAATGTCAATTTTGCCCTTCCTTATATGCCTTGTATCTTTGATCCTTAAGTGATCTCCCAATAATGCCCTTCGTGCAATCTTACTTCCTTAACACTTAATTCAATTAACCTATGTCATAAAATCTTACTATCATTAACATAATAATTAACTCCAAAAGTAATTAATCTATTAAGACCTCAAAATTAATTTAAATTATGCTTATTCATCATAACAAAATTTGGGGGCCAACAATAAGGAGTGACCAATGAAAGCAACATCCACCTCATATCTAACATACTCAAGTAACCCATTCAATACAATTTTAGGAGGAAAGATTAATCATAAATGAATTTTCAACACATATGCACTTCCTCCTTGATATATTTATTTAAACATTTTTCTTTCTTTTTTTCTTTCTCTTTTTTTGTCTTTTCATTTTTCTTTCTTTCTTTCCCTTTTTTTTTTCATATAATCATTGAAAGGAACTACATCAACAATGAAATTTCAATGATAAGTCCTAAAATAACATCCCAACATTATAACTAACCCACACATAATGTACACACCTACACTTATACTTTTGTACATCCACAAACTCAACAATCAATAGATGTTCCACTATCTTTAAGGTTTGAGAAGGACATTTGGTTAGGTTTAAACATGTAATGTGGTTAATATAGAAACAATGGCTAATAAAGCTCAAAGGGGGCTTATCAAAAGGAAAATCATATAATGGATAAGCTATTTGGCTAATTTAGTTCATGAAACAAAGAACGCCTAATCATATCCATGTTAATGCTTGTGATAAAAATGTGGTCTTGAATAGAAAATCAAAGCAAAGTTATGATGTACATGTCATGAAGGTCACACATAAACAAAGATAATGAGACTGATATGGATGTGTAAGTCTATAAAGGCTCAAAATCTCACTGGCTTTGTCTACCACTAGTCACTACTCTTCTAATGATAATGCACATTAACCAATCACAAGAGCAAAAGTACCTACTAAATTTTCCATGAAATTCTCTAGTCATGACTATATAATACTAGAGACTATATAATCCTAGAAGAAATAAAAAACGAGAAATTTTTTGATTGTTTGCTTTTTCTCTCTCTCTTATTTTGATTGAAAACTTAAAGCAAGCAAGAAACAAACCAACATAGAAACACAAATGCTTATCCTAACTAATGCGAAAAAGTAAAAGAAAAAGAAATTTACTTCCCTTGGGTTGTCTCCCAAGAAGTGCCTTTGTTTAGTGTCGCTGGCTCAACTCCGTGTTTTGCTATCATGTCAAAAAATTGTGATCCTTAGGTGTCATAGTTTGAGCCACTTCCGCATAAGATTGTTCAGGATAAGGTCTTGGTTGATAGTCTGTCATATTCAGCATAATCTCTATTTTGAAAATCTTACTCTCTACTAAGTCCATGCTCTAGGGAAAGACCTCAAATGTCTCTTCACCTTTTTCTTCTTCATTTAATTTCTCTAACCTGCTAGGTAAAAGTAAAGAGTCATTCTTAACAACAAATTGGAACTGAGTATTTACCTACAAGCTAAAAGATGTATCCTTTTGTGCTTCGAGCTCCTTCTCTACTTCTTTGACACAAGCAATTCCTTGAGTATTGCTTTTAAGATTCTCAAGCTCCTTTTTAGTTTGTAAGGTCTTTGCATTAACATCCCTTGGGTACATCTTGAGTTGATATGGCTACATTTCTTTACATTTTGATGCTAGGTAGTTGATAGCTTCTACCAATTGACCCACTTGGCTTGCCAAGTTCTAGAGTCTAGATGTTGTTTCTTGATGGAATTGCATCACATCCTCTTGGAACTGCTATAATTACAAATTATTAACAACAACAACATTAACTAATTCTTCTAGAAATGTACCCAAGTCTTGCTGCCACTCTAAATCTTGAAAGTTAGACCAAAATTTTCTTTCCTCCTGCTAAAATTGTAAAGTGTTAGGAATGATAACATTAACTAATTCTTTTAGAGATGGACCTGAATTATAATAAGAAGATTCTGGTCTATACGAGAATTGTTGTGCATCCTGCAAACTATTATGGCAGTAATTATGCTGGTTATCCTATTCATAACTAAAGTTAGTATGATCACTCCAAACATGATTATATGATTGAGAATATAAGTTATAGGAAAAATTACTTCCATCCATGAAATTTTAATTTTTTCAAATTAAGTTTTTTCACACAAACACTAAACAAAAAGTGAAAAGATTTAGAAATAATTTAAAAGAAATATATCGTAAACAAATATGTACAAAACACCAATTAAAATCGAGAACAAAAACTAAAGCATCACACTTCCTAGCAACGATGCCAAAAATTGGTAGTGCGTCGTAACGCTATGCAAAATAAACTAAACCTATTACTATAATAGTGGTGAGTATAAGTCGATTTCGCAGAGAGTGTGTATAAAGTTGTTGAAATGAAGTTAATCGGAGTTTAGGTTATGGGGGGTTTGTTTTGGTTTTGAAATAAGAAAAAATAACTAAACTAATGAAAACAAATTAAAAAAACATTAAAAATGATGAAAGTGGTGAATTCATTAGGAATTTGGTTCTTTGGTTCTATCTTGGCCTACACCCTAATTAAACATATTTCATTGATTTGTTATTCTTTTACCTCCCTTAGGTTGTATTTAATCAAGATATGATCGTTAATTAAACCTAGCCATCGAATAACTTAGGATACGATCTCTAGATTCAATTAGGCAGCCACATTATGAATTACAAAAAATGATTAATCAAGGCAACAATCACATACGATGGGGTCATTTAACCTAGGTTATGTTATCCCTAATGATTATGAACCATTAGTCGCTACAAATGAATTTCAACATAACAACTACAGATTATATTGAAATTCTAACAATGGGTTTGTAATAAAACAATCTAATGAACGCATTCAAATCATCTTTTCACAATACCCAAATAATAGACATAGGATAACACAATCAATTCTTAAAGAGAGAAAGAAACAACAAATACAAGGAAGGAATGCTTAATGTGGTTGTCAACATTGATGTCGGCTCCAAACTGGCATCGGGAAGCTAGCCATCCATGTGTCTATCAAGGTTGAGAGCTATGGTTGCTCTCTTTATTCTCTCTCGAGGCTCCTTCTTTCTCCTAGCCAAAAACACTAAAATCTTTGCTCCCCCTTTTCTGTCACAAAAATGATGTTTTTATACTAAAACGTAGGGTTTGGGTAAGTTATAAGTGTCTCATAGGTGCACATGAAGTGTCTCATGGGTGCGCGTGAAGTGTCACACTCGTGATTCACTCTCACGCCCGTACACAATATTGTACAGTCGTGAGCTAATGCTCACTGTTGTGCAATGATTTGGCATGGTTGTGAGTTAATTCTCATAACTATTACAAATTATTGCATAACTGTGAGCATTAACTCACGACCGTGCAGTAATTAATTCATAGCCGTGAGTATTTTTCATTTCTTTTTTTATCTCCTCCTATTGATATGTTCAACATATATCTCATCTTTCTTAGCGTTTTATTATCTTCTCTTGCTTTTAATCTTCTTCTTCTTGCTCCATGGATACAAATGAGTGTGAATCTTCATAAAACGGCTTAAATATGGTGCTTTCGACTCACCTTATCTCTTTTGCTTCCAAATTGTGCCTAAAACTACATATGCATCAAAATGAGTATCTTAAGCATTTTCATAGCAATAATCACTAAGTGTTATGAAATAAATTCATAATCATTAAGCACATATCAAACATATGTAAATTTTTTTACATTAGAGTCTTTTTTTCCCCTTAGCTATATTCTTTCTCTTTGTTACCATTCTTTGTAAATAAGCTATGAAGAGAAATTATTTTGGGGACATGTACTTGATGAACAGATATTTGACTTTCATGACAAGCTACTCATGTTGCTTTTGAATTACAACTCCCTTCCACATTTTTTTACAATATAATAAGAAAACCATTAGGTAACCTAAAAAGGTGTAGTTTAAAGTGCAATTAATGTTACTTTATGCTATTAAATAAGTAGCGCTATTATAAATGTAAAGCAACAAGCCGCTTCAAGTTTTGACTAAGGTAATAGAATAGTTTCAAACTATAGCAATAATGTTGATTAGATATAGAGAAAGTTTGAGCCTTTATATGGTCATAAAGTGATCTTCAATATTTTAGAATAAAAGCAATATTTTATTCTTAATTAACAATGATATATTAATGTAAAAACAAACCTTGTCATTAAATAGGCAACATCTATATATACATTAATGTTCATTAAGATAATGATAGTAGCCATATATACATTAATGTATGTCTTAAAATATGCACAACCAAATGTCAAAGATAACAAGTTGCATTTATATATGTTATCATATAGTCTAAATGTATTTGTGGAATTTAACCTTTAAAATATCCAAAACCAAAAATCACTAGCTAAAATATGCATTTATATTATCTTCCTCAGTCTATATTGAATATAAGTGCATCAACCAAAATATAAAATAAATCCAATATATATAGGCACTCCAAAATTGTTCACTAAGTACCTAACACTTCTAATCATTACCTTCTTAAAAAAAAGAAACAAGTAGATTATAATTATTCTAAAACCTCTATGCTCATAAATATGTTGATATATTTAAAGAATAAAATAATAAGTACTTTATTGTGATCTCCATTTAATCAAGACAATCTCAATCCATATTAGGTGCACTAGATTTCTATAAGGAAAAAAAGAAATTAATCTCAATTGAAAAGAAAAAAAAGATGATATATAATAGTAGTGAATTAAGGAACTTTGTAACCTAATATTCTTTATGTTGATATGTACGATTTAGAGGAATAAAATATTCCCTTTTTTATTAAGTAGTTGTAAGAAATTTATAAAGTAATATGAGCTTAATTGATTATACATTTATTCCATAACACTTAGTGATTAATGCTATGAAATGTTTAAGAAACTCATTTTGGTTCATATTTGGTGTTAGGGACAATTTGGAAGCATAAGAGCTAAAGTGAGTTAAAAGCATATTCTTTGAGCCATCTTCTTAATGTTCACACTCAATTGTCATTATGGAACAAGAAGGAGAAGGATTAGGGTAAAGACAGGACAAGAAAATCTAAGGAAACAAAGCTTTTAGAATGATATGGAAGATTCATAGTTGTGTATAAACTTATACGGCCATGTATATATTCATAAGAACTTTTTTGGACTTACACGATTATATACACGATTAGGTACATCATGAAGATACACGATTGGGTACACAAGTGTGTATCAAACCGTGTATCTCCTTAAAACCGTAAGTTTTAGTATAAAATGACATTTGAGCAACTGAAGAGTGAGGAATCGTTTTGGGACTTTGTGAAGGGGAAAAGCACTTACTCTTTCAAGACCCATGGAGAGCTAAGCTTCTCTATTCTGGTTTGAAAGTGAAATTAAAGTCGAGGATCACGTTTAAGAATATGCTCATTGTGTAAATTGTTCTTTCTCTCTTTAAGAATTGTTTACGTTATTCTATATCTATTGGTATTCGTGTATGGATAATCATTATTCTCATTCTCATTAGATTGTTTGTATATGAAACCATTGCTAGAATCTTAAATACAATATGTAATTGTTGTGTTATAGATTCATTTTTGGCAACTAATGATGTTAGATCATTAGGGATAACATAATATAGGCTAAATAGCCCAAACTTGTGTGGTTATTGATTATATTGATTTGTTCTCCTAATTGTAATGCAGCTTTCCAACTAAATCTAGAGATTGTATTTTAGGTTGTTTGATAGCTAGGTTTAATTAAAGAGCTTGTTTTGATTAAATGCAATCTAAGGGAAAACTGGGATTAATAGAGCTTGTTGCTAATTCATGATCAATAGTTCTAAGAGATGTGAAAACCATAATGCAATGATGTATGATTATTTGTGTTTAGGTTAAGATTGATCCAAGAATCGGATCCTAAATGCATTCATCACTTTCATCATTTTTAACTGTTAGCTTTAATTCACTTTTGTTAGCTTTAATTTCATTATATTTTGTTATTTAAATCAAAGCAAACCCCTATATTCTAAAAATTAATTTCTTTCATAGCAAAAGCTTTACAGACACTCTTCATCAGATCGATATAGACTTATCACTAGCTATAGTTTTAAGTGTAGTTATTTTATGTAGCATTATGACACACTAATATAGAGCATTGTCTTGCCTAACCTGAAATTGAATGAGAGAGAACATTTTTTGAAATTTTTTTGCTCTATCTCTTTATCTTGCTCTATTTGCCTTTTCATTTCTTGCGTTTGAATTTTTCTTTTTCTAATTCATTTCTTATGCTCTCCTTTTCAGCTTTTACTTTTAAGTTTTACTCTTCTTCTAATGCAATCACTGGACTACAGATAATTATTAGGAACTTTGTATAAGGCCTCATGCACTATATTATTTTTTTATGCTAGATGATTTTGTAACCCTTCCGAATAGTTTATTAAATCTAAGTCTTATTAATCCCATATCAGCCATAACTTCATCAAGCTTTTCACTATCATTTTCTTTTTGCACTTCTTTAATACGAGCCTATAAAAGAAAAGAAAAGTGTTGCTTTTTCAATCAAATAAACTATGATGAGTGTGACTGTAGGTTTATAGGAAATAAACCATAATGACAACACTTATATTTCAAACAAGAAACAAGCTTGTAGTCATACTAATGAATGCAAGCACCATATATAACTACAAAGAAACCTACTGTAATTCCAATTATAATAGAAATAATTTATTTTGATAAGAACAAGTCAATAAAAAAAGTCAAATGAAATGGAATCTAGGTGATATAGGTGGTATAACAACATAAGAAGATTAGAAGCATATACAATGGGAAATAGATATAGGCTTCTTAATAAAAGTAGATACTGTCGGATCCCGTTCCTGGAGCCCGATTGTCCCGGGAGGTGAGCCCTGCTGAGGCCCATTCCCGAGACACTTGCCTTGGTGAGACCTTATACTTGACACACTTTGATACCACAAATATCGAATTTGGTTTGCTTTTATACCATTGGAAAGACAACTTTGAGATCTACAACTTTCATGTAGACCTCAAAGACTGATTCTATCATTAACGTTCTGTAGCATCTAATTTCCTATCGTCTGTTTTTCTACCGTTTACTATGCTATCGTCTGCTTTTCTATCGTCTGGTTTCTATCGTCTGTTTTCTATCGACTGGTTTCTATCATCTGTTTTCTATCGTCTGGTTTCTTATCGTCTGGTTTCTATCGTCTTGTTTTCTCT